>JBBMOI010000008.1:16712500-16887500 GCA_038088405.1 Porites divaricata | reverse complement strand
GCAAGAGACAATAAGAACAATACCATATCAATTAAGATCAGGGAATACAATACCAACAAGAACAATGAAAAAGACTAAGAGAGCGAATGACTTTTTTACATTTCGATTTGGATAAATTATACAATTACTGTATTATTGATCATTGGGCTTGTAAATGGTTATTAGTATTATCTTGTAAATTTTTGTAAATTTCACTGTTTATTCAGTTATATTATCTGCTAGAAGTGCCAATAAACTATTATTATTATTATTATTATTATTATTATTATTATTATTATTACTTTGGATTCAGAACAACCAATGTTAAAGGAAGAACGGATCATTCCTTCGGTCTGAGGTGGAATAAACGTTTTGAACATTTTCAAAGAGGCGAGTATTTTTCTGATTATCGTGCATTCGAGCGGTGAGTTGATTTTGTGACCAGTGCTTGGCCTTCCATTGCCGGGCTGTATTAAAACTCGCTTGTATTCTGTTATTAGTAGCTACGGTTACTTTTTTTACGTGCCCAGATTTTTTAATTTACCTTCACGTTGCAGAAGCACAGCTTCATCCCTGTCTTCAGTCAAAGAACCATCATATATTGCTAACGCATGCGAGTGAACAAACTTGTGCGCTTAAAACTTTCACGGAAATAGAAGGCCAGCAAGCTTACTCGAGAAGAAAAGAGTACTTCGAACCTTTTTTCTGTTGCTCAAGTAATAGTCAGAGGTTTAATTTTTTTTTCATTTTTAATGAAATAGGTTTGTTTTCCTTATGTACGCAAATTTTCCTTTTCACTGGCTGTGAAGTAGAGAACGACAACTGCTGGCAGTGACTTCAAAACAATTGTTTCTTTGCCCGTAAACAATTGCTGGAGCTGGATCTGACTGGAGCGAGCAAAACAAACCCTTATGTGCAGTTTTCTGTATTTTCTAATGATTTTCTGAGTTTAATTTGCTTGAATGAAGACCCTCGCATGGAAGAGTTATATAAAAAAAGCTAAATGGTGAATCATTGCGAAGCTTGCAACTGATCGCTTGCTTTTAAAATCTTTAGGTAGGTTGTTTTCGTACAGAAAATTCATTTCTTCATTGTCATTGTCAGGTATAGGAGCCTTTAGCCTTATGTTCTTTTAATGATAATTTGTTGTTTTGCAACCTTATTGAACATGATTGAAACTTTTTTTATAGTTCGCTTTAATAAGCTGAATTTTGTGCATGATGGAATTGTTCTTTGCTTGTCTCATCTCTTTGCGAGCTTAAAGTGGCGTCTATGGTCCCAAAGTGATCTCAGTCAGTAATTAAATCATATACATAACTGGAAAGAAGTTTTTGCAATAATGTAGCTTTTGAATCTTACATACGCGTAGCAAGGTTTTTGACAGGTGTGATGCATGCACTTGACAACGGGCGACAAAGCAAAATTTATTTGCGTGAAACGATCAATTTTAAAAAAACTATAGTTGCTTTGAAACCGATTTTTGGGAAGACTGAACTTTTTTCTGCCCACATGTCAACGCAATAACTTCTACACTGAGGATTTTGTTTATATTTTAGTGATCTGCGAAGCTAAGAGTGTCCGATCGAGCGTGGGTTTTACATCTGTAAAATATCAGTTCGAGTGCGACAAAGTTGAGTGACTTGAAACACATTGTGGGCAAGCGTTAATTTTTTTGGGCAAATCACTGTACAAAGATATGTTGTTTTTGTATCCACAGTGGAGCTCCGGACCTTATATATCCAGGAACCTCCTTATATGAACACATTTTGTGAATGCATCTTGAAAAAAATCGAACCTACGCATGCACATTTCCAGCACAACGCAAGGAAATTAATGTCGTTAAAGTCCGTTTTACTATTAGATATTCTTCGAGAAAATTAAGTAGTGAGAAGGTTATGACCATAGCTTGCAACTTTTGAAGACAAATTGCTTGTTCTTTCTAGGTTATGAGTGGAAACATTTAATTTTTAAGCAAAAAAATATTTGAAATCCCGCCATTTTTTCAAACCCGACCAGGGGATCTGGGCAAAAAAGTTAACGCATGCTCATTACGTTTTTCCGCCCTGAACTTCTGATCACGCATTCGGCTAGTCTGCTACACAGCCGTTTTTAGTGTCGTCACGCAACGTTCCTCCCCAAGAATCGTTGCGTGACGACACTTAAAAAATGGCGGTGTTACAGACTAGCTTGAGGCAAACTTTGAAAAAAATATTTGTTTGTTATATGAAACGCCTGAACTAAGATAACAAAAACTAATAGTATTTTGAAATCGTAGAAGAGCCCTCGTTTCCACTTTTGTCTTCTCCCACATATGATCCCTTCGGGAAAGGAATGATCGTGTCTTCTAGACTTGCTTTGACGATCGATCTCTTATATTAGGACCTAAGAGCTGAAGTGGCACTTGAAGAATCCCATAGCTTGTCTAAAAAAGAATACGTCACAAAACAAACTTTCTGCTTCTTTTCTTCATGATCTCAATTAGCACAACGTATTGTACTATATGACCTGGGACTGGCTAATTCAATGACTAACCCTTTTATCTACTTTTTTAATACTGGAGGAAAAAGAGCTAACACCATTCGAGATTTATACCTAAAGATTTCAGGAAAAACGAAAAGAAGGCATTTTTAAAACAGATTTACCAATCAGCAACGCAAAGGACGCAGAGAGAAAAATATCTAATATTTCACAACTACAAATGTTGAAGACGCAAGCTAGATAAAAGCAACGCCAGAAAAAAAGGGGTGACAAATACAAAAATTGCAAAACTAAATTTGAGGAAAATGTTGAGAGGATTTGGTTGCCATTCAATTTGTGGCCCCCACCTGACGAGCTTCATGAGTGATTGATAAAAAAATAAATTAATGTGAAGTTCAGAATAAAACAACAAAGTTCTTTTATTGTGAACAATCTCCAACAATCAAATCTCTTTCTACACCATAATTATTATACTAAAAACTGAGGTGTTAATGCACAAGACCGTTAAAGTATGACCCGTGCCGCCAGCCGATCATAGCTTTCCTCCAACAATAATTAGGACGGTAGCCAAAACATCAATTATGAATTATGAATTTGCGTTCCTTTAAACTTCATCCCTAATATTCTAACTCGCAAAAAACGGCGGTTGTAAGATTGTGGAACCGTATCCGAATTTAAAAAGGGAAATAAAAAGATCAGTAGGCTAAACAAGCAAAACAACGACTGTACGTGTAACATACTTTTTATTATATTTCTTTGGCGTCACTATACGACAACGATGACACGTCTTAGAGGACGTAAACACACGCCGATAAAAAATGTCCCTTTCTCTTTCTGAAGAGTGGTGCCTAAGAATTCATATTCGGATACAGATTGCTTACATTTTATAGAGCTTCTTAAAACTAATATTGATGATACTTAAAGGAATACCCGAATTCGTTTATTAAGTGACGTTTACGTTTCAAACGCCGTCGTTTTGCGTCCTAAAGCAGTTTAATGCAGGTGCATAGTCGCTGTTTTGCTATTAAAGTGCTACAATAAAGCCGATCGTTCTGCCCCAACTAGGGTCTCTTTCTGTCTCTATCGCTCCGAAGGGACGAGTAGGAGAGAATCCTGGGAGCAAAGTTGCCTTGCTTGTTCTCTAGCTCAACTCTTCATGGGCTTCGGTTGTACCCATGTGCGTTTCTAAAGCGTGTTGTCAAACGAGATCATTCTGATGAAATATGTCGGACCAAGTAGGTGAGTCGCCTTTTGTAATGCTTTATGGCGCTTAGATTCTTGAGAAAATTTGCTACAAAAGCAGTGTGTTAGGCCACGAACCATATCAGCTCATCGTTTCGCATTAACCAATGAAAACTGACAAGAATATAATGTATTTCGTTTCAAAATAGACCCGTAATTATCTGTGAAGAGGTAACTGTAGACACAAAGGCAGTTAACATTTTCCAATACTTTTTTAGTTTAAAAGAAATTTGCTCCAAAATATGAGAACCTGTTTAGCCAAGCAAGATCAAGCAGGTTCTTATTTTTGGGTTACAGTTAACTTAAGATAAACATTTTAACCAAGGAGTTTGAGTTTTTTACTTGTTGAATTAAACAATTTATTAATTTGATTTTTTCAATATACAACACTCGCTATAGAGATAACAGTACAAATACATTCTGTAATCAGTTTGATTAGACTTATAGTGAATAAACCAAACCCAAGTTTACCCATCTTTCAGGTCGTCAACAACTATATTTCCTTTATAGTAGAAATTAAGAACCTACTGAGCCTATAAATTGCCAATAACTACCCCAAAATACAAGATTAAAAAATATGCAGGTTTTTACACGCGGGTTTTGCTACATCTTAAATTATGAATCGCTAACACGGCTAGGTCGAACCTTGTTTACTGTTATGTACGTTTAAAACAGCGAATTTCCCTTATATATAATAAACAATTTGTTCACTATGCTTGGAATGTTTTTGATATATCGACGATAGACAGATACTTTGTCCTAGGCATCGCGCACAAATTACACCCGACTGCTCGAATAATCACCCTCATTGCTTATTCATATATTTTAGTACATGACGAGAATGATTAGAAGAGAGAATGCGTTTTGTGCGTTTCGGTCTAAATATAACGGTGTTTTCATTTCCCTGAAGCGGAATCTATGTCTGTGTGCATGTGTGAGTGTGGTACAAATCTAGTCTCTAATTGCAAGCACTTTTTTAAAAAAATATTGCTATACCTAGCTAGCTAAGAACCGGAGGACAGAGGGGAGAGCTCATTTCTTGATTTTATAATTAGAGAAGGCGCTAATACATGGGCATGCTTATAAATGGAGGATGGGGGGCTAATTCGAGCATTTACGGGATTCTATTCAAGTGCCACGATAAATGAATAACATTTTTAAAAAAACAATCCTTAACTGGAAATCAATAATTAATGATTACTTAATTTCGGCTAAGCTGGAAACAATAAAGGTCAATCCATTTTATGTAACAGAACTCTTGCGGAGACTCAAACTATTACACTGGAGCCTTTTCACACTTGTATATATAATAAGCTTTTAATGGAAGCAAAAGATATGTGTATATAATATATATTGGATTGTTAAAGATTCGGAAAACTTGCGGTCTTAGCATAAAATACTTCGAAGAATCAAACATCGGGTGCTTCCGGTGACTCTCTGTCTGGCAGGCTTTTGAAAGTTTGTTACTGCCGCCCCAGTCAAGCAAGTGCAGCAGCGGCTCACCAAATCGAACATTTGTTAACTGGATTCATTCTGGATCCAACGGGACAGTTGAAAGCACGTGCGAACTCTTTGGAATTTGACATTTCTCCAATGACTCTGAAAGTGGTAAAACTAAATAAATACCCCGTTCAGAAACAATTAATTTTTGAATTGGTGAGAAATACAAATACTTTGTCAGTTTATTTATCTTCTCAACTACTATCTCCACCTCGTTTTATTGGGGGGGGGGGGGGGGGAGAAGGGGGGTTTCTCCTCTTACCTTCCCGTGGAATGTGGGGGGACTGGCGAGTCCCTGCGAACGAGATTCAGTTAGTGAATATGAAAAAACGGTACTTAAGAACTGTTTGACAAATTGTCTGAACGGAGCATAACTTTTGCTACGACTTAAAACGGTGAGTGTAAAGATTCATTTTTTCCTAGTTTATGGATTTCTGAGCAAGAAAAACGGCTAGATAGACTGTAAACGTTGGCCAAACCCAAGCTAATGTCTTTGAACGCGGTTTTGCTGACATTTTTACCTCCAGTGTCCTAAGGTGTGTGTTCCTTGCTCAATTTTCGTCAGAGCTACAGGAGGAAGAATTGACTCACAATCCACCTGTTGAATAGTAAGAAAGCTTTAAAATAATCTATTAAATATTTCTGTGGACGGGTAGGGATCCTCGCTTTTACTTTACTTGCGATCGGCATATGGTCTACCTGTAGGTATATCCAGAACGATACGGGCAGCACACCTGCTAGGCAAATCCTACATTGGGCTGATATTCCTTGAAAGGAGAGTGAGAGTGACTTTGTATTTAGCTGATGTTAACAGAATAAGCTCCCGCGGGGCTCCTACGTGGGGCTCTTCGGTCATGCGCGCCTTCACCACGAAGAAGATGGGGGTGAGGGAGGGTGGGGGGCACTTCACGTGAAATAACAAAGAAGCTTTAAAGCTTGTGTTTAAATAAAGTTGCCGAAAACTGGTTGGCTAGGTTTTAATGTAAAAACAATTAAATTTGTCTCTTCCAGTTGTTTTTTTGTTCATATGCATGAATTGTCACTAAAGTTACGAGGCACTTATACTGATGATTTTTACAACCTACAATTGTGTCCTTGATTACAAATATCAAACGTGCTAAAAGTGCGCGAGTTTCGAGATTTTACCCTAAAATATCCGTGGAAAACGTTTCCTAGAAATATATTTGTCATTCCTTGGACAAACTTTTAAATATAAGCATTGGTTATTAGGCGGTACTTCACTGGTACATAAATAGGCCAATCTCATCTACACTGAGCCTCGATTTCGCCAAAGGCCAGGATACTCAACCCTCAGCTACCCTTAAGTTTCTATCAAAACAAACTGTTGATTATATTACGCGTGTAGGATTGAAGGCTTTGTGAACTTTATAATTAACTTTATAAATTTGCATTTGCGAGTTTCAGGCTAAGCGTAATACATCAACCAACATCAGATTCCTGACACGAAACATAAGTGTAAATGAACAAGGCAACGTACCTGGGCTGCGCTTACAAAGAAGAGTTGTTCATTGGTGTAATTAAGAGCTGGTAATTGAGGTTCCTCCCCATTTCTTTTTACCCACTCTTTATAGGCCTGTGTAAACAAAACAAAATCAGCATTGAGTTGTAGATTACTTACATACCAGTAGCATGGTCGGAGAATTTTGTATTTCATGTTGTATCATAACTTACCTTAAAAGCTTGTTTGATCGCACCGTTGTCCGCAATGTTCTCTCCAAGTGTTTGAATACCGTTAAGCTGCAAGAAGAAGATATTAGTACCAGAAAGTTTTTAAGAGAGAGTCTCTCTAAAACCGGTCCACTGCGTTTCGGGTCGGAAAATCGATTTCCTTTAAACTTTGCCCACGAATATATCTTAGTCCAAAAGTAATTGAAACCGCATTAGTTTTTGAAAATATTTCAAAATAAACTTTTTCGGGAGGAAAATCACTTCAGTACAAGGCGGCCAAAGTTTTGCAGTGACAAAGAGTAAAAATAGCGCATATTGCCGAGCTCACCACTTCAAAGTCTTGCACTTTCAACGATTTTTTTCACTTCCTAGGATTAAATTGGTCCTTAAATAATGTAAAACACACAATTTTGGTCCTTCAAAAGCAACTCATGTCTACTAAATATTTTTGATTTACACCCGCTTTGCCGTAGGCGGGAAAGGTCTGAAAAATGCATATTTTCATCCTAGCACTGTGCAAAATCTCCACATCACCTAAACAAAATGTCTTTTCAGACCAACAAAGGGAAAGTCCAAAAACATAGAAACATAAAAATATATTGTGATTTTAAAGATTTATCAGCACAGCCGATCGACGAAATATGCCTATTTTCTGTTATGACTGTTTAAAATGCACGATGGAAGGTCTTAATCCAAAGCCGCATTAACACAATAATTCATTAAATGTACCAAGTATTTTAAACTTTTTGTGACTTTTGACACAATAGAACATCATTTAGGAAAGGAAACCCTTTAAGCCGAACGCATTAATACTAAAAGTGTACCTGTTTACAGCGCTTGATCCGATCGAGTCGTCTCCGCTGTGTACACAAAACTGACATCACATGAGGGCGCTTGTCACGCATTCCTACATGTATATCTGGAATGGTTACGCTGCGAAAACATTTTTTACGCTAGTCTGACTAAAGTTAAAAGGCAGGGAATAATCTTATCAATAGAGTATTCTATCATATTTATTGTTGTTTCGTTGACAAGCTACAAATTCAAGAATCGTGCATGCATAAGTGCCTATAGTGCATCAACAACCCGGGGGTACTTGGGTTAAAGTTTGCTGAGAATGCGCCGCTGGCCTCGCAGAGCCCCTACCCCATTATAGTCTATTCTGTGGCCAATTACAGACCCCCTCTTAGCCACTTTTGGGAAATATATAATTTTCAAGATCCCAAATTAGTCACTACCTATTTTTATGTATTGACCCATTTTTTAGATTGAATGAAGAACACTTTACTTGTCGCCTGCCGTACAAACATTCTGGTACGTTTGCTAACCGTAAATATGAAGAACTGTTTTACTTTAAAAGATCCGAAAATGTGCGACCCCATTCTTTGACTAGTAACTCTGTTGAAAATGTGACCCCATTATAGTCAATCCAGTCGTGAAAATGCGACCCCATCCAGCGGCACATCCCCAGTGGCACATCCCCAGTAGCCTCTTATAAGGAAGTACCCCCCCGGGTTAACAATAGTCTAGTGGCTCGCAAGCAAACATCCCCCTTGCTATTATTCTACATTCGAAACCAAGTTATTATACATTTGAAATCAAGATGGCCACCTGTTAGAGAATATGCTTGATCCCGACGATTTTACGGAAAAATAATGGACTGTGAACTGGAATGGTGGTTTACCTCGTTTAGCGCTTCTGATTTCTTTCCAACTCACTAATATAGAGATTTAGACAGGGTTAAAAGCGCAGCTCTCGTTGATATACTCCAACAAAAAATAAAATCGTGTGATGCTAACCTGCGACGGCAACGAGAATTGCAAAAACAAAAGAAAACAACAACAACAATATGTCTAATTAGCGAACTTAGCTTTCCACCCTATCGGAAGGGGGTGGGGTATACAACAAAGTGTTATACTGGGAGACTCCTCCCTGATCGTCCAACCCATTATCCTTTTGTGAGATTTTTGACTGAAAAGGTGCCCCTTGAGGGGCAGAAAGCTCACAACGCAGATCGCGCACGAATGTTTACCAAAGCCGAGTGGCTCAAAAGTACAGATTTAACGATTTTTGTCGCAATATGTTTCTAACAAAATCATTTGAAAAAAAGAAAAAAAGACTATACATACTAAGACGATGGGGAACCTGGAGAAAGGAAATGGCAGCGAAGCTGTGATGGAAACAATTGCTGCCAGACGTCCTCTGATGTACGATGATTACAATCTTTGCGAGATGGCTCAAGGAAATCAACTCTTTCTCCTTCAAAAGCAATTTGATTACTAGGTAAACTCGTTACAAGCTTTTTGAGTTTCCATTTGGCACAAGAACCTCGAAATCTGATCTTCTTCAAAAGATAACTGAAATGATTGTAGAGTGCTCTTGTGTAGTGAAAAAGATTGTTGGAAAAGACGTAAGAAGAAGAAGGAAAACGGCTCTACCTCGGTGAGTTTGTACCCTACTATTACTATTTTTCTTCCTCGGGCTCACTGTGAATTTACTGCCCTTCAGGAAAATCGCTAGCTTGATATGGGCATTTCGGCAATAACGGTACAAGAATTTGAAAATAAGGCATTATTAATAATTAACCACTTTTTGTAATAGAGAATGAGTATTAGCAAAGCTCTCGCGCGTGCGAAAGAAAAAATGATAACCTGTAGATGCGAGAAAATTTGGTAATCACGTGATCGTGCGTACCAGTACACTGACGCTGATAACAGAGAAAGAGCTAGAGCGAAAGACATTCCAAAAAAAAACAAAAAAAAAAAAAAAGAAAGGAGACGAAGTTCATTACGGAAGAAAAACACATGAAAAATTCAAAGCTGCGAGTGAGAAAAATGACAAATGTTAGCGGCCAGCAAGGTTAAAATGAGCAGTAGTGAAATAAAAAAAAAGTGGAATGTAGGCAAGATCGAGTTCCTGATTTAGGAACATATACGATTTTTCCTCCATAAAAAATGCAAATAGGAAGTTTCGGGTACGTTGAAGTCGTGAAAAACAATGGCAAAGAAATGTACAAAAAAAATGTGCTGCACTTGCAAAGTCGGTTTTATTTCGCTTTTAAGCCCTATTGATTTTTTTTTGGCTTTTTGCATATCTCGTTGCTGTCACCGGTTAGCATTACACCGGTGTAATTATTTTTTTTTCTGGGGTACAATTTTGAGTATATAAACGACAGCTGCGCTTCTAGCCCTGGCTAAAAGTACTAGCGATTATTAGCTAGTGTACAAGATATTAGTCAAATCAGAAAAAGAAGGAATAGAGTCAAAATCGAAAGCGCTAAACAAGGTAAACCACCATGCCACTTATAAATGCAGAGTAACCTAATTTCAAAGAAACAGGATTTTTTCTAGAAAAAAGGGGGATGTTTGCTTGCGGGCAACTAGACTGTTCACTGTCCCGTATCTTTCTGAAAAATCGTCCAGATGTGCGGCCTTCTTGGGTCCGCTGCCCAAAAGAAAGATTTCATAGTCATCCCCAGGCTAAACCCGGTACATTTGACACCAAGATGGCCACCTGTTATGTGCTTGATCCCGACGATTTTACGGAAAAATAGAGGACTGTGAACAGTCTAGCGGGCCTTCTGCCAGCAAGCACACTCCAGCTCTATCCCCAGCCCCACCCTGAGTCGGGGAGCTTGATAAGACCTGAAAACATGTACTCGTCGGTTTAATTCCACGGGCTACCAGAAATATGAAATATATTTTAAAAAAATAATAAATACAAACATAAACGACACACATAAAACAAAACAAAGTGAAAGCTCATAGCGACAACCAATTGTTTTATAAATGCTAACCTGAATGGACAGGAGGCTGTTCCTGGAAAACTAAAAAGTTACTATTGTTAATGCACTAGGCACTTACGCATGCATGATTCTTGATTTTGTAGCTTGTCAACGAAAACAGCAATAAATATAATATAATACTCTATTGATAAGACAATTTCCTGCCTTTCAATTTTAGTCAGACTAGCCTGAAAAATGTTTTCGCGACGTAACGATTCCAGATATAGGAATGCGTGACAAGCGCCCTCATGTGATAATCAGATTTGTATACACAGCGGAGACGACTCGATCGGATCAAGCGCTGTAAACGGGTACACTTTTAGTATTAATGCGTTCGGCTTAAAGGGTTTCCTTTCCTAAATGATGTTCTATTGTGTCAAAAGTCACAAAAAGTTTAAAATATTTGATACATCTAATGAATTATTGTGTTATTGCGGCTTTGGATTAAGACCTTCCATCGTGCATTGTAAACAGTCATAACAGAAAATAGGCATATTTCGTCGATCGGCTGTGCTGATAAATCGTTAAAATCACAACATATTTTTATGTTTCTATGCTTTTGGACTTTCCCTTTGTTGGTCTGAAAAGACATTTTGTTTAGAAGATGTGGGGATTTTGCACAGTGCTAGGATGAAAATATGCATTTTTGAGCCCTTTCCCGCCTACGGCAAAGCGGGTGTAAACCAAAAAATATTTAGTAGACATAAGTTGCTTTTGAAGGACCAAAATTGTGTGCTTTACATCATTTAAGAACCAATTTAACCCTAGGAAGTGAAAACAATCGTTGAAAGTGCAGAACTTTGAAGTGGTGAACTCGGTAATATACGCTATTTTTACTCTTTGTCACTGCAAAAATTTGGCCGTCGGGTGCTGAAGTGATTTTCCTCCCGAAAAAGATTATTTTGAAATATTTTCAAAAACTAATGCGGTTTCAATTACTTTTAGACTAAGATATATTCATGGGCAAAGTTTAAAGGAAATCGATTTTCCGACCCGCAACGCAGTGGACCGGTTTTAGGGAGACTGCCTCTTAAGCGCTTGAGTACATGAGCGCTAAAGATACTCCTAGGACGTCTCTTAGCAACACTGATTTTCTAAATAAAGTCAACTCTCTCTAACACGGACATTTTTGGAACCGGTGCTAATTGTCCATTTTAGAGAGATGTCCGTCCTATAGAGAGTCGAATAAAGGGAGTAAAGAAAGACAGGGACCAACTCTAGGTGTCCGTTTAACGGAGGTGTCCGTCAAGGGAGAGTCCACTGTATAGACGTAAGCAATTGCAGATGGCAGTAAATAAACTGAATCAAAACTGTCCCAACCAATTCCTATCGACTGATTCCCGTTTTAAGCGACCGTGACATAACAGGTCAATACTAAGACGTACTTCTGCTTTTAATGGAACTAAAAAACTGCGAACAAAAAGGCGGAAGCGTCTCTTGAGGTATATTACAAAGTTTTTAGTGGTCAGAGAATAAAACAGTCATTCTGCAATTGTTACACTATTACCATGAGTACTGTCAGTTACCTATTGGAATTTACCTTTTGGCCGTAAGCTTCATAACTTGAGTACTGATCTACAAAACATTTTGACTTGCTTTCGAATGCTTCATTTGACGAATTTGACCACCAGTTGACAAGGTCACCATCCTTATCGTATTTTCGACCTGAAATAAGAGATATTTAGTTCTGAAACTCTGTATACTGGCTTCGCATCGTGTAACTTACCGTAGTGAGCTTACCGTGTAAACGGGGATCTAAAAGTTGAACTTGTTATTGAGGCCCCTAGCTAGGTAGTTACAGTACGACTACTCGAACCACGGCACTTGGAAGAAGATTATCCAATCACAACTTTTTTTGAAAACAAAAGATTCTCAAGATTTTTTACAAGCGGACCAATAACATTCATGAATTTGAGGGCTGAGAGGTCGGGTAGGTTCAAACGGTTTTAAGGTTTTCAGCGGTTACATAGTCGATCCTTGAATTTTATGGGTCCGTTTGCAAAAAAGTTTGAGGATCTTTTGTTTTCAAAAATAATCAATAATCTTCTGCCAAGTGTCCCGGTTCGAGTAGTCGCACTGTAATTGTTAGGTAAAACGCTTCAGGTGTATAACATATTACCGTTACAACGGTGATATGTGCTCACTCGATTAAAGCAAAAAGCGGCCCGAAAAACTGCAGACCAACGCCTGGTCAAACGGGACTGGTGGAGATTAACGTCAGGTGCTATTTCGTAATTTAGCTTAAACTTAAGCCCCAAAATGATAACGTCTATAACCTACCGTTGCTATCAAATCCATGAGTAATTTCATGTGCAACCACAATTCCTATCCCACCGTAACTAATTGCGCTGTCAAAAAAGGAAGATAATTCAATTTAGCTAGTGTTATTTGGTCTAGTTAACAAGATTTCAGGTGCATAACAGTGTTATTTAGACGGATCTTTCGAAATTCAAAGGGGAAAAACAGCAAATTGCTGTTGTTTGAAATATCTTTATGTCTTAATTGTTCATCAGTAGTAAAATGTGTGCAATTCCACAATTGGTTTCGGATCCATTAAATCCTATACCTGCAATTGTAGAATATTTTAGAGGAGCCACCCACAATGTGAGAGGAGTTACTGACGAGGCTTTCGAGTAGGAAAGCAGTCTAAAGAAAACTAGATGTAATGCGTTAAATAATGAACTAAATACACACGTCCATTAAATCTGTAACAGCTCAAGTGGATATTAGACCAGTAAATAGAGAGGATATTGATTCACCAATTTCTGGACGCCGGTTTTTTCGATGGATCCATGAACACCCCACCAACAGAAAACTGTCATATTCCTGAAATGAATTGCACTAAAAGCTAGAATGAAATAATACTTAACTATCTAGAAACTTACCGTGGAAATTTTCTGCTGTAAAATGGAATTTGAAGTATTCCAGCGGGAAAAACTAAGAAAGTAATATATAAAATTGTAAGACGCACTTCTTAAACTGTTTCAGTGAGCCTTTTTTTTTTTTACCCGTTTTTTTTTTTTTCAGTTTATGAGATATAAATAGTATTTTTATAATGGGGATACTGTACCGGGGCTTCCACGACAAAGTTGACCAATTGGATTACAGGAAAATAACAAATGTCTCCTCCAATCAAAAGTAAAAAGGTCAAGTTATAGAGCATATGGAGTTCTGCAGTTACTGTCACACAAGGTCTGGTCAGTCAGCCACCGATCAATAATAGCTGTTTTACTTATATCCTATAGGATACACCTGTTATTTATAAGATACTCACTGATTTTGTTAGTTACTCTGTCATAGAAGGCATTTACCGTATGTGGGTGAATCATCCACCTAAGTGTAATCAGAAAACATGAGTTAAATGCTATATGTTTTGACGCTGTTTCACTAAAAAAATTGTGGAGCTGCCACTTTTGCTTTTTTGGGTCTAAAAGTTTGGGAAACCATTCCCTTCGAAAGCTCTATCTTATAACCACTTCTATTGGCAAAACAGACTTTATCTTTTTCAAAGAATACCCACTAGAAAAGATCTGACTTCTCTGCCCAAACTACCAACAATCATTTCTCTTTGTATAAAATCGTTAGTACAACGTTTTGCACTTTTAAGTTTCCTTTCTCCGTTGTACGTTTCTTGTCGTTTTATGTAAATGTCTACGTCAGTTAGTGCTACTTGTGGCAGTGAACAACTCGAAAGCCTAAGCTCCTTTGGTCTGTCACTGTGTCGTTCTATTTGTTAAGGCTAGAAAATTAATGTTTCAAAATGAAATAACGTCAGCTAACGACAAGGCAAGTACCTGCAAGAGTCTCATAGTAAGAGTAGCTAGTAATCAAAGCCATTTTTTGCGGATGAATGCTTTAAACACTCCTACCTCCCTTTGTCAACAGGTCTGCGTAGATCTTGTAGCATGGCCTTGACAGAAAATGCTCGATTGTTTATCACGTTATTAAAATAAGATCCATTTGTTACTGTAAGCTGAAACAAAACATCATTAAATAAACTATCATGAAGTAAACTAAACTAAAATAAAATAAAACACAATAATTAATAATTAATAATTAATAATCAATAATAATTAATTGACTTTCAGTTTGTTCAACTGGTAGAGAGTGAAAATGAGCAACTTGAAGAGTAAAATGGTAAATTGCGAAGAAGGTGAGTTTTGGTAGAGATAAATAACAATGAAACGTGAACCTAAAACTAAGGTCCACTAGCTAATGGGTGTTAAACAAAATCAGGTCTGTAATGAGACAGACGGAGACAGACTCGTCTTAACACAAAAAAGGTAATGACTCCACCTACTTTCTTTAATGAACGAGTTACTTACGTCTTTAAATCGAGCTGTTAACTTGCTTTGATTTGTAAGATACTCTGGGTAACCGATATTTTGCCTGATGGCAGCAGCCTGAAAGTATACAGTGAATTGATGGTAACAACTTATTCGTCAGAATCAGAATGGTGACGCTGGTTTTTAAGCTACAACCTCGGACAAAACCTGTTGAGACACATCGCAGATAAAGTACCTATTTTTCCCTGTCATCCTGGCAAAAATGGAAACCGTGGCCAAATAAATGCCCAGTTTCCCCTAACATCACAATTATACACGTTGGTAGTATACTTTATTTTTTGTTCAGAGGAGATGGCACTATCGGGCGCAAAAGTTAGAAACAGATGGAACTGTCTCAACAGGTTATAGTTTTAATACCTTTTTTTTGGCATATTTCTTTGTATTAGTGTCCATCCAATCCAGGTGATCAATGCTACTAATAAATGTATCTCGCAGATCGTTTATCAAAGACATAACCTGAAATCATAAATGTACTAGCACGGGTTATATGAAACAGTTATAATTGTTCCTTGGGAATTTGGATTTGTTGTATATGTTGTGGTTCAATTTTATTCTTAGTTTAAATTTTACTTCCTTTTGTTTAAAACTCCTTATGATATATTAGCATACCCAAAAACAAAAGAAAATAAAAACCAAGGATAAAATTGAACTACGACATAATTAATAATGCAAAAGGTTACATGATGTAATAAGATCATGTTCGAAAATAGGTTCAGTTGGAAATGATACCCATCATCTTGGACTGATTTATTCGATTAGATTTTGCTTAGAATATTTTAACCAGTCAAAAGTCCAGTTTAGATTTTATTGTTTTGCACTATTTACATATTGTTTACATTGTATTTTTAATTAGTATAAATACCTTACGGAGAAATAAAGATAACTAATCTCGTTCCCAGAGCATCCGTTACTTTTGTCCAGCGGATGGGGCAACGAACGCTCTGGAAGAATCCAAAACCGGAACCACAAAATCCTGGTTCCGGTTTAACTGCGCCTGCGTGAAATTGTTTACCCATTTGACCAAGAGAAGGTCTCAAATGCAAGGGAAATTTTCCCTGCTCGCACATTGCTGCAAATTCCTCTTTCCAAAGCAGTTTTTCTTCTGTGACCTTTGAAGGATGTATTTAGTGAAGAAAGACAAGTAATTAAAGGGGACAAAAGTGTCTATTTATTTAGAAGCCGCGAATGAACATTTGTTAGTCACGACGACACACATTCTTTCGTGCACGGAATAAACACAGGTGTATGCAAATTTGAAAGGTTCAGTGGCATAAATGTATATAATCTCTTTAAAAAAAGCATTGGAATGACTTTCAAAAATAAGAAAAAGGAAATTTTGAAAAAAATGTCACTGTAGCCTGATTTCGGAAATTATCGATCGAGGTTAACGGTTAACGGTTAACGGTTCCAGGTCGTATGAGATTTATGTGTACACAAGTGGCCTGTCAAAATCAAGTCAACGTGCTCACTGTTTTTTTATTAGCAAAGAAATTTGCATGTGATGAATACGATTTTATCGGCCAATCAGAGATGGTTTTTTACGGATTCTTCCAGAGGTTAGTGATCCCCGTCGCTGTACAAAAGGATTGCGGCCTCTGGGAACGAGATTGTAAAGATAACAGGAAATTAACGAATTAAAATGTGCGCAGTGACCAAAGTAGCTAATGCTTCCGGGTTGGTCACTGCCACGTTAAGCTAGCTGGCATAGACAATAAGCGTAGTGAAAATAATTATACAAAGAGAAAAGGTGCTAAAGTAACAATATAGACAGATACAACAAACAAAACAAAAACATGGCTAAAAGTGGTTGAACTAAAGTAAACTAAATCAACGTATTCTAGGAAACAGATTGCGAATTTAGCAGATACAACTTGAAGTGTTTAGAGAAGCGGTAGTAACATAGTTTCTTAGCTCCAGTGGAATAGTCTCCCATATTTTTGACGCAATGAAAGAAACAGTGGAAGCTCCATAGTTATTATTTATTTGTGGCCTACGGAAATTAAGATTAGAAACAAATCTAGTATGATGGCTATGGAAGTCGGAAGCTAGAGATAGAGTTCCAGAGAATATTATTGGAATGCCTGTTGGATCGTTAATGATTTTATGTGCCAAGAGTGCAACTTTAAGTTAGAAAATGTTATCAAATTTGAGGATATCCAATAAATTATAGTAAGACGTAGCATTCTCTCTACTGTGTGCAAAGAAAATTGAACGAATGCATTTATTTTGCTTAGTCCTGATCCTATTCAGCCAGGCAGACCATAACGGTCTTCTGATACAAACGTCAGAAATTACATCATTTAGATACGTCATCCACGAACCTAAGTAACCAGGGAATAGATCCCGACTAACATATTGCAATAGAGATTTAAATTGCCTGAGTGTACTTTTCTCAAACTAATTCCCGGCACTTGATTTTTACTATTCTAATTCTTATGACTTAAACGGCACAATTGTAAACCAAACTCAAGATTTATTCTGAAGAATCTACCCAAAATCTGGATTTTATAGATTCAAGCAGCACATTTTGTGTTTTTCTCTGTGGGTTAATAAAAAAATCGAGCTTCTGTTCTTTGACCTATGCCGTCCCAAAGGCTTTTCCCTTTTTGACGCCCCATATCATATAGCCCTGGCTTCTTATTTAGGCTACAACAGGAAAAGACTCTCGTGGAACATGTTTCTCGTCGTAATTTCTGGTTTATTGCTCGATGAAGAATATAAATGGTGTATATCAGTCAAAATATTTTAGTTCATAAATATCTACATTGGAAGCCTCTGTTCTGGTCTCTAACCGCAGAGGATGCAGACAGAGACTGACCAGTTTGATTGTAGACAAACGAAGGCCAATTGATTCAAACGTTTTGATACATTTCACATTAAAAGTGTGTTACGTCTTGCTTTTAAATCTTGTTACAATTGGTTCCGTTAAAAGTTGTTTCATTTCTCACATTTTGCAGTGTAACAACTCGTTTTTTAAAGTCCACATACACAAACCTCGGCTTTGTGTTACGTGTCCTCCTTCGTTAACGTTCCAAATTCCTGTTTCTAAATATCAAAGTTTAAAAGGTTTGAAATTTATGTCTGACCAGAAGTCTAGGTTCAATCCTCAAAACCCTTCGGAAATAAGTTACCGCCGCTCCTCAGAATAACTTACCGTAACAACCTCATATTGATGTAGCTATTTAGTTATCACTTCTGAGAAACTGCTTACCGAATCTTTGTCCTTCTTATCAAACTTCTCATCAAGGAAAATAACCCCCAAAGGATCTCCTATCTCGTTGTCATAGTGACTCATTTCCGTGATACATTTCTGCCAAATGTTGGTCTCTCCCGTACCACCAGTAACAACTTGACGGAAGTCTGAGAAAGCCTTGCGGTACTCGCTACTCAGGTACGGGGCTAGCTGAACCACCGCCTGCCACATCATGTAGTTAGCAAGAACTCTGCCAAAATCAATTTATCGATTAAACCAAATCTAATATATAGATTTAGCCAGGGCTAAAAGCAAAGCTTCCATTAATAAACTTATTATTTAAATCAAACAAATAATAAACTTGTAATCCACAAATCAGTTAACTTAAGGGAAATTCATATGGGAAAGGCTAAGTGATTTTAGAGTGAAACATCTTACGTCGAGTTGATAGCCACATAAAACACCCAAAAATAGCAATCATCTTCGATCACATTCAAGAACTGTAATGGCTCTTGATCACAGTGGATTATACCTGGAAAACAAATTCTTGGAAAACAAATCAGGCCGAATTTTTTGCTTTCGACAAGTTTACTTTATAAAATCTTGCAAACAAATCGGGGATATGTAAACCAACCTTTTATACTTTTTACACATCACATACGCACATATGAAGAGAAACAGTACTATTTATCATACAGACCTCGAGCGCCAAATTTGCAGTGAACATTAAAAGAGTTATGCTTCAACATAAATAATTGACTGTTTTTTTTATTTATTTAAGAGTTTTATAACGATGTGTAATCTTGAAAAGTGTTTGATACGCGCGGCAAAAAAATAACTCCTGCAAGCGATGTTCATGAACGACTGAAAACAAACAGCACACCGATTTAAATTGCAAGAGAGACTACTAACAATCACTAAAAGAAATATAATTCGGTTAAACATTTACAGAGACAACAATTTTCATTCACGAAGATAAAAATTAAAGCGTTTCGAAAAATCCTGTGTCTTAAAGCTTAATAAGTTTATGTTTTAAGCCGGCCTCGCGGTGTTTGCTTTTCTCAAAGATGAACTCGAGCAAAGAGAATGGCTCAAAGTTTTCTTTCTACAGCCAAATTTATAACTAAATATTCTTCGGAACGTTTTTTTTCTATTAGCGGTGAGAAAATATATCTAAGGGCGGGCGGTGTACGGTCACGTGATTACCAAATTTTCTGGGATGGGTAGATTACTTTAGCTATGGGGCTCTGCCCACGCGCGCGCGAAGCGCGCGCGTGGGAGCTCCGCTAACATGACATTTGCGAAACTGACCTTGCTTATTTCCTTACTATAAGGCAATGCAGTTGATAAAATTTCCAAATAATAATCAAACTTTTTGCAAACCTCTCTGATGTGACGGATGTCAAATTGGCTATACTAATTAAATAATCCAAGGCAAATATAGCGATCTTCTCGTCTTCGTTTATCTCGTAGCTGCTATCTCGAAACATTGCTTTAAAGAAATCCAGCCAGTTAATCTGGGTAGCAAAAATGCGAAAAATTTTATTAGTCTATAATTATCTCCATACTGTTGACGTCCGCATCAAAAGGGTGTGTTCAAAGAGAGCCCTCTCGTGTATCTTCCCTGGGGTTTCTTACAACGACGCTTTAACTCTCGCCGGTATCGACTGCATGAGAGTCCATCAAGAACAAATAACCAATAACCTAATTATTGGCAATAATAGTTAACAATCCATCCAGTAAGATTCACGGTCTGTTACCAAAAAAGTGCAGCATGCCAACTTGTAATTTAAAGAGACAGACGATTTTCGACCTACACAAAACTAAAACAAATAGATTTGCGGACACTTTTATCAAGCTCAATAAAAGCCAGTCTATCTATCTATCTGAAGACATTTCGCTAAATATCTACTTCTGGCTTCCGCTTTTAGAAAACATTTGCGCATGTGAATATCCAGTTCCAAAGCTGTCCTTGTAACTTACATAAAGATGACCGCAAATGATTTTGCCAATGAATCTTATTAACTCAGTATAGTTCGTTGGTTTTTCTTGTATACTTATTTTTCCTCACGGTTTGGACCGTCAATTTGTTATAAGGATTATAAGGGAACGAGTGTGGAAAATTCATCCATATTACAATTGTAAGAAATAGAAAGCTCAACCCCAAGTGCTTATCCGGCCGGTTTACCTTTGCAGCTGTTTTCTCCTCAAGTTCTTTTACAGTCATTAGCTTGTACAGTTTACTTTTATCGGCTCTCTCATCAGCAGTTGCTGATAACTATGGATGATAAGAAAATATAGTCAACTGATGAATTTACTAAACTGATTCTTCGTCTGTTGCTGCTGTTAAAAAGTAACTATAGCTCATCCTTAAGGGAGCAGGGGACCCAAAATGCCGAGAAAATGTAATAGTCGCTTACGGTAGGTAGTCACAAACAACAATCGAACCACGGGAGTTCCTTTCAGTCATAAAAGGTGTCCGAATGCATCTTCATTTTACAAGAGAATTCGTTGCATGAAATTTGTAATTAACGATATGGGAAGTTTCATCTTGTCACATAGTTCGTCGTATACTTTAATTAGTGTACACAGTACATACAGCAAACATACAGATCAAAACATGGCTCAAGTGGTCGCTTACAATAGGATAAAAACAATGAAAAATGTGGTTCTAATTGCAATACAATGATTTAAGTGAGAAAATTTTGTATTTTGATATGTGGTCGCAATGGGAGATGGTCGTTTACGAGAGGTGGTCGCACATGGATGTTTGACTACTTTGGTGTAATGTGTGCAAACCAAAACCTCCGACACTAGACATCGAAATGGTACTCATAAAATGCTTTTCTATAAAAGGCCATTTTGCTGTTTCAACGTGGCAACCAACCGCTAATGGACATAGGGTACATGTTTTGTAATACAAAAATGCAGCAAATCATCAGCATCACTCAATCAACAAACTTGAATAAAATTCATCATGGCTTGGATGGGGTCTTGGCAGTTAGAAGTTTGGCTAATTCTAACCAGTCACTTTTTTTACTTTCAAATGCTCCCTGGAAATTAAGGAATGATTTTAACAGAAAGCTGAGATTTGAGATTGAAAAGCAAACTGATGATCACTTAGAAATAAGCTCAAATCTGACTAAAACATAACCGTAAATCCTCTATTAAGCCCCCCCTCTCTAATAAGCCCCCCTTTTCAGGGGAACAAAGTTACTAAGCCCCCCCTCCATTCCCCCTTATGAACATTCATATTGTATTTTAACTTAATAATGACGTCCGATAACGTCGAAACGTCTTATATTTCTTAACTTTTTTAAAAATTTCTTAAATGTTTTTGAGAATTTTTTTTCGCAATTTTTTATAGCTAAATGTTTTAAAAAGTCGCTTCTTTTTAATAAATGATAGACTGTATTAATCAATCACGACAGACTGTAGAACTTCGTGTGGACTGATCCGGGATGGTTTATTCACCAACTGGAAGTTCGGATTTGTTTTCGATCCTCGGCTGGATGAACTCCAACTTCTTGTAGGCCACTTCCGAGTTTCCAAAACCCTCACTTCAAAATGAGGCCAAATGCACAACCTTTCTTGTGAAAATGAGTTTTATTTGCATGAGAATGAAAACTCATTTCCATATCAGAGGCTGAGCACTTAACCTCGTTTTAATACAGAGGCCCGGGGGAACTCGGAAATGGCCTATTGAGCTTTTTTTACTTTGTATTATAGTTCATTATGGAGAACTAATACACTAGTGCACCATCGTCTTTGCCCAATTAGATAAGCCTCCCTTCTCAAATAAGCCCCCTGTCTCTATTAAGCCCTCATAAGTCCTTTCATCTTGTCCGATTGCAAATTACAAGAAATGTAACTCACCTGCGCAATTTTCTGTTCAAATTCGAACACCTCTGTCAGGGGCTGGGTGATTGTTTGTGGGTCTCCACCTAACAAACTCGCCAATTCGAACATAAGGTTACGATAAGCATTTCTTACCTGTCAAAAATAAATAAAAATAGTGCTACCTTCGCATTCCCATAAAACACTTTGTTTGGCCCCCCTCTCCCCGTCCCATACTCTTCCCACCAAACAAATACACAAGTTTTATAACCATTATTTCGAACTTCTCCAGAGTAATCTACAATCTTCCAGTTATTATACCAAATTTAGGGGCCATTAACATTTTAAGTCTCATTTATATGGAAAAAAGTCGTCGCGAAAAAGGGGGTCACCCTCCCAGCCGAGACAGCTTTAGCGAGCGTTTATATGAGAAAAAAAGTTGACCCTTTTTCCTGAGCCAACAGTTGTCGTACATACTCTGATTGTCTAAAACAGCGTTGACGCATGTTCAGATTGCCTCGCCTTGACCGAGTTTACTGGGAAAGAGAAAATTTGCTCGGCTAGAATGGTATAGGGAGGTCTTTTTTGCATGAGCATGCGCCACCACTGACTTGACAAAGAGCACGCGACCAGTGACAGCGACCATTGTGCATAGACATAGGACCCAAATTGTTCACTTTGAAAGCTTGCTTGAGATTGAAATAGTAGCAGGAACTTAGGAAAGACCTTCGTTGTACAAGATAAGTAAAGATCTGGTGATTTAAAATGGAGACTGATGCGCTGAACGAGGTGAAAGAGCAGGTTTCTCAATGATGTCTGACACGAACATGGCTGCTTGTTATTGTTTGGCGCTCGATTCGTGTCTTGATTCCCCTTCAAGAACCGCAAAGTTTGGCATAGAATGCATTACTGATGCGTAGCTATTGAGCAAAATGTTCTTAATTTAGTGTTTGTCTATAAATCGGATGTAAATTAGTTTCTCGATATACCGTAGAGGATTTCTGTCAATAATTTGTTGATAGCTGATTTAGCCATATTTCGGGAGAGGATTAATAACGATCAGCGGGCGACTACCACGCCGTTATCAGTTGGAATAGAAAGTTGTTCCCTTAAGTATTTTAACGATACAAAGTTTGTTTGTGGAAAAATTGTAGACCTTCTTGTTTTTGCGTGGACTAACATTGTAACGCATCTTTTACAGGAATCTTCATTTAGCCAGAACGTAACTGCTGTAATAATTTTTAACTTTTTGTCGGTATCACATGTTTACTGTACTTCTTGGGAAAGCTAACCGGTTGTTTCATCAAAATCGGTCACAAGATTCCGCTTTAATTTCGGTCCTATTGAATACAGTTTTGACTGTCTCATTGATATTTTTAATTTTCGAGACATACGGAGTGACTACCACCAACATATCACCAGGTGACTAATCTAGGTCTCGTGTCCTCTTAATTTTGTAGCTTTATAGTGCTGGGAAAATTGTAGAACATATATTATAATTCACTGCTGAACTGCGCACTTCGAACCCGCTCGCTGAAATTTGCTATTTTTTTTTTAAATATTTCTGTTCCTTTTCCATTTCAAAACAAAGAAAAAAGAAAATGTTTACCTGCATCAACAAACGTTTCGGCACTTTAATTTGTTTAGACTTTGATGAGGTCAGCGCAATCCTACAGGCACTATACGCGCGCTGTTGTCCAGGTCAAGTGGGGAGATGAAATTTGATACTATAGCTAGCTCGTGTATATTAAAGCCGGTCTACTTCGTTTTTGTTAAGAACATGTTAAATCACGAGCACATTCGCCAAGACCGACGAGCAAAAAAATCGCGATGATAGGTTTGAGACGCGCCATTTTGACGAAAGCAGACCCTGTGGTGAGCCTCTATGAACATCGCTTGTTCAGCGGTCGCGCATGCTCATGCAAAAAAGACTCCTGTTTATAGGGTCACCCTTCTAGCCATATAAACACTTTGAAACGCCCAGCCTGTAATGAACTCAATAAGGAACAGGCAGGAATAATCACACGGTTTATTCCACTGAACACTCACAGCGTAGCAAGCTAGCGAGAACGTATTTAGTCCCTACTCTGATTACCTTTGTGTACATGTTATACAATAAGTAATAACGTAATAGGAAGATTAAGATTCGCGTTTACGCCAAACAGCAAACGTGAATTTCTACCACGTGACCAAGTTTTTCCCTTAATTGTCGTTAAGTGTTTATTACTTCAACTAAAAAAATAACTAGTTTCACTCCAGTTTTATACATTAGAATCGTTCTGGACAGTTTTTATCTGCTTATTTTCTATTCTGAGAAAGTCTCAACTTGAATCTGACGTTTGCCGTTTGGCGTAAACGTGAATCTTAATCTCTCTAATGAAAGATTACTGACGAAGGATCTATTACATCCCCTCGTCCAGACATTGTAAATGCAAGATACAATGTTCAACAAAACCTACTGGTTACTGACACAAATGTTTTAACTCGCATGAACGCTGAGCTGAGGTGCAGTTTTAATCGCACCACATAGCAAAACTAAAAAAAAAAAACACTTATTAAGGCAAAGGAAACGAAAGCCAGTCCAGGTATTTGGGATTCGGCTTTATAACCCGACCGTAACGGCTCACACGTTCACCAGCTTGAAGACTTGTGTTCGGCTTTGGTATTGGCTGCAAATCTGTATTTGACTGTTGTCCTGACAAATTGGTAGGTGATGGATTAGGAGGACTAGGATTCTCCTTATGTTCGTCTGTCTTCTCCCCAGTTGGATTTTAGTAGGACTTTAGTATGTGTATTCTGTTCCTTCGGTACTCTCATCCGTCCTCGCTAGAGATAATGTAGCTTCTAGGTGACTCGTGTTTTTGCACAATCACTCCTGGATTTCATTTTGCTTGTGGGTGCATCTTGAAGCGAATAGCGAATAGCGAATAGTTTCAACTCGATCAAGACGAGGCAGTCACAAAATGCGAGGGAGCTTTGGCCCGGCCAGGGCTACTGCCAGGGGTCAGTTTTATCTCATTATTGAAATGATAGCTAAAGTTGACTTGTCTGCGGTGAGGGTTACCTTCTTACCCGGCACAGCGAATGGACTCTCAGCAGAATTTTCTGAACTGAACTTTGTAACTGTTGCCATTATCATTTCGTTAAGTACAGGGTTTGTGATCTTTTTTGGCAGTGAAAATAAAAGTGATCTTTTTCCACAACTTCGTACATAGAGTGGAACCGAAAATATATCGAAACTCATCAATATCCGCTACATGTAGGATATTCTTAAATTAAGAAAAATAAACCATGATATCCTCATTCTACGACTTCAGTCCTAACAAATGACAACTAGAATCTCCTCTTTTCCCTTAAATTCTGGTATACATGTCATAACGACTTCTGCACTAATACTCACGAGTGAGTGATAGCTGGTATTAGCCAAGTATGCATCTCTTGTAATCGTATTAGGGGTCTGGTCTAACTGCAAAGAAAACATAATATACACATTCGTCATTTGCATATCTCCCATAATACACCTCGTTAACCCCCAAAGCTTTGTATAACCCTTTAGTTTTAAAAGTCGGGTACGAAAAGTCGTACCAAGAGAAATGAAAGACAATGCTTATATGCTTATGCAAATTGTTTGGGGCGGGGAGGGGGGGAGGGGGCAAACAAGGTGTATTATACTCTAATATAATTTCATTATTTTTCATGTTCGTGGGAATAAAAAGAGCAAAAGGCGTTTTACATCGCAACGTTTCGGTGTCGTCACTCAACGTTTTCACATAGACCATAATGCACGTTCTTTACTTCCCAAAATTTTGCATAACTATTGTTTTCGATTTGTCTTGGGACGAATGAGAAATTGGAAACAACGCAACGTTTCGGTATCGACATAAGTTCACCATTTCCACATAGACCATAATGCACATTGTTTTCCTCCCAAAATTTGTTCCTTTTGTTGAACTATTTAGTGTAGACGCAAAGCCAATACGTATTTAAATATATGCGTATATATATAACAACTGTGAACGTTATCCAGCTAAATACCTTACCATGATGATGTAACGCGACGAAAGTGTAAGATCTGGCTCTACATTCAATTTGAACAATGGTGAAATTTTGAGATCCCTGTGCATGCGAACTAAGGATTCCATTAAATTCCACGAATCAGTCGTCCATGTCTTGTTTGTTATGTTCCACGATCCATACTCTTCCACTAGATTTACAAGAGGTGATCCCTTCGCACGCTCGATAAGCTCATAGTTTGTGCATGAATCGTAATACCGGAATGCCTTCTGTACAGCATCGTTCTAATCAGAGAGAAACAAGTTTCAAACTTGATTTCAATGGATTTTTTAAAACAATGAACCCATTTTAATAGAAAATTGTCGAAGTGCATTTTGCTGCAACGTTATGGTCGGACAGAAGTCCTATGGAGAATGACGTAGTGCTTGTAAGTATCCGCTGTAACTGCAACATAACTTAGTTGCGATTTCCGATAGCTGCTCCAAAATCACCGTTACACATTACTTGCCATCAAACTTTAACTAAGTACATCTATATTCAAATCTTCAATGGTAAAAAATAAAAGTTCTAGTTTTAAATCACTTGGTAAATTTCCAAAAACATGTCCCATTCTAGTGGGGTTGGACTCCATGGATTTCTCATCCGTCACCGCTACCACAATAAGAAAAATTTAAACGAGTAAATCTAGACAGCCAAGCAGCAGCTCACCTTTTCGTATTTTTTTCTAATCTCAAGATCATCAAGTAGCGTTTTTAAAAGTTGGTCATTTCTGGTTTTCAAAATAAGCACTTGACTCCATTTTGGCTCGTTCGGTGGAATAGGGTTGTTTTTGATCCAGCCGCCACACGCGTGCAAAAAGAAGTCCTCGCATGGATCCACATTCTTGTCAACAGTTCGTAAAATATCTATGAAGTAAGCAAAACTAAGTCAGCTGTACAGGCATTAAACTAGTCTTTGGGAGACTGAGGCTGATCGAAAGGAGCAATGTCTATTATACAGTATACAGTTAGTAGAGATTTCACTGAGGCTTAAAGGAAGTGATTGAAATGCACACATAGCTATAAACGTCTAGGAGCAAACACCTAGCATCAAACTACCTGGTTTTAACTTGTGCGTTGTGAATTGAAGGGGCCAAGATAGGCGTATCCTGCCCACCCGGGTAGCCAATCAGAGCACAGGATTCGCTTTATCTTGCCCCCACACGATAGCAGCCGTTAAAGATGAAGTCTAGCAAAGACGGCGACGGCCACGAAAACTTTAATAAGAGCAGTTCGTCTGATACTTTATCAGAATAACAAACTCCTCTGGCGCATCTCATTTTGTTAGATTTCTTTGCCGTAACTGCTCAATTAAGACGTGCAATTCCCTTTTGCGACGTCTTATGGAGAACGTGACATGATGATGAATTTTCTTTTTTTCTATAAAACTTGGATTCGGTCCAAAAATACCCGGCGAGCAGTGGTTTATCCTGGCCGAACGCTACTCTACGAACGGAGAGAAACCACTGTGAGCAACCGTTTCCATCGAGCATGCGCGTCCACGTGACGCCTACGTTAAAACATCACGTGAATGATATCACTCTCTCTCGTTTTGCAAGTAATATCATAGGTGACGAATTACTCCTTAATTTTGGCGCGAAATTTCAGCGTTAATTTGTAATTTCACATGTGAAATTACAAAATTGCCATGGGAACCTTTCCTACGTCTCAGTGTCAAGATGGCGACGAAGTTTTGAAATGCTATGAATGAAGATGTCAGAGCAAACAAAGACACTTTAGAAAACCTGAACACACTAAAGAGCACATCAAGAAGGATTCTAACAGGTATTTTGTCGAAAAATTCTGAACATAAGCGAAATTTAAGCTCTAAACGTTCGAGAGAGTGGAGTTCTCGATCGATACGATCCAGGATAAACATGTCAAAAATCCAAGATTGCTAACGTAATTCTTCACCAATGATATTAATAGGTCATCAAATAGTATACTCGCGAAATTAGGGAATAATTTCACTCGACAGCATTTGATTGCACGTACAAACATCAACAAAACAACAACTTTGCACGTGCATCACCCCTTTTTTTGTACATTTCTTTGCCGTTTTGCACGACTGCGCGTTTTATGGAGAACGTAAATAAGCATCGACGAAATTTTTTTTCTCTATCTGGATATGGTCGCTAATAATTCAACTCCAGTTTGGTTCGCCTACATTTGACAATTTGAAAGTAAGTGGGCTGCAATAATTGTGATAAAGACTGAAAGAGCGCAAATTTATAGCAGGCTTGCCTTAAGGCAGCAGTTAACTTGTTATTTTATTCGTCTATGGCGCTGGACGGCGGCTTGATCAAAGAAGGAAACGGTTTTTCTCACTGGTTTCTCTCTTTTCGTAGCATAGCGTCCGGCCTGGAGAAACCACTGCCGCAGGTTAGTCCAAAACATCGTTGGTGACTGTAAAAATGTCAAAACTGGAACAATATCCTCGAGTAGTCGAGTGCCAGAGGAGGCGAGTTTGTTGCCTTTCTTTATTGTATAAAACTAGGGGTACTATCCGGTAAGTTCCAACGACGCGAATTCTTTTAATATATTTTGTGGAATGTGTCTAATGGTTCTTCGCGATTTGTTTCATAATTTTAGAGGTTTAAAACTGATTTCGCTCTAGAAAAGGATGGCTGATAAAGTTCACCAAAGTTTGAAACAGACAGCTTCGGCACATTCTAGGCTTTCATTTTTATTAAACAATAACAACATGGCTTGAAGCTTTGTTGGTAAATTGGAGCAAGTTAGCCCGTATGTTTCATGGAAAATTTCATTGTATCAAAATACTATAAACTATAAACAGTGAAATATTGTTCAAGTAAGGCCTTTAACTGCTGTAAAAACAAAAATTAACGATTCCGAGCTTTCGCCGACCAACAGCATCACCAGGAATACAAAAAATTCGCATGGTGTTATACACATGAAAAAATTAGTGTAAATCCGGCAAAATGTGTGAAAAGCGTAAGAGTGGGGCGAAGAATGTATGAGAGGTGTAAAAATGTAGACTTGAATAAAATACAAAGATCTAATGAGAGAGTGTCACAGGACAAAGAGTCTCTCGAAAGGCATAAAGATAGTCTCCATAACAAAAGTTTCACAAATTCTTTGCATTCCTCACAGGACGTGAGGACTGGTTCAATGTCAATCGATTTAAGAAGAACACACTGTTTCCTTGAGCAGTTAACGGTTAGAATTCAATTAACAAAGGAAAAGATAACATTGAAATCTCAGGTTTTGAGTAGATAAACATGCTGGCACAGTGTAAATAGAGCTGTGAGGGAAGCTGAGAGACATGCTGGTCCTGACAAAAATGTGAACGTACAACCCCATTCCTTGATTATCTGCTGCCTCAAACGCCATCGTATTGAATCGTATGGAAGCTTCCTCATCTGTTGAGTCTTCTCAGGAACAGACAACGATTAAGTTACACACTAGCCCACATCGACCTACTAGTTGTAGATACAAGACCATGACGTCATTGCCCAAATATGGGGTCTTACACCCAAATATGGTAAAAAAGAGGGTTACGCAGAATTTGAGAAATTTTCTAATACATTGCGCGGCATTATGAACCTGCCGCCGAGGCAACCTCGCTTCTTAGCCTACTGTATATTGTTACTGTATTTTCAACTTTGTATTTCGGCTCTTTTTTAGAAGTGTGAATTGAAAAAGAGGCCCCCCCTTAGCTATCCAAAAGCCGATATTTCCACAGTTAACCATGCAAAGAAAATTTCTCAAGGAGAGTACCACGAGATCTATTTGCAATGCTACGTTATGACTAGCACTGTTTGTAACTCATATCTTGAAAAGGATTCTTAGTTGTTTTTCCTCACTTAAAAAAACTTTTCATTATCGGTCGAAGGCTTTTTGTTCGCTTTAGACTAAACATCGTTTTTGACCTGTCTACAGTTCTTTTTTTTCTCTTTTATTTTTCACTGGTTTGCACGTTTCGATGGTCGTTTTATATAAAATTTCAAGTTCGTTAGTATTTTTAGTGTTTTTTATAAGCGTCTCTTATTTGTTTCAGTCATTCAGCACTGTATTTCTCCCTGAGACTGAATTTCTGTTAGATTTACATGTGATTAAATCTGAGCATACAACTGGACAATATACCAACTGAATATGAATTTTTGAAGTTAATCAAGAGAAAGGTCTATTGAAACGAAAAGACAGTTATTGTTTTATTTTTTCCGTAGCTGTCCTCTCTCTCTCTCTCTCTCTCTGGTGCTTTATTCATAAATAGTTTAATTGTTATAAGATCTGTCACTTCATTCTTTGACTTCATTCTTTCATTCATTGGTTCATGAAATCAAAGGTAGTTGGTAGAGTATTCGGTTTTAAGTTGAGGACTCATGCTGATAAAATTAGAGGTTATTTTTTCGTACAGCCTTGCATTTTTCCAGTTCAGACCGATCAATTGACGTGTTTAAGAGCCTCTCGATCTCTAGTCAAATATAAACATAATCCCATTGTCCCATGCAGGGCTTTTAGAAGTGCATCAGATCGCATAATCTAATTCTGCAATAATACTTGAGTCTCCAGTTCCATGCGATATTAGCCATCGATTAACTCTGGGTGAACAAAAATGTTTATGTGCTTGATTAATTACTACAAGACTACTTTTCACTTCGAGCAGTTTCTCATTTTCTTCATGGACGGTAAAAATAGCGAAATACGCCGAGGCAATTGTCGCAAGTGCAGCTGGGGTATTTCGCGCCTTCTGTCATCGCTAAGGAATATGATGGACTACTCGTAGTCTACTGAACAAATGATGTCGGTGTTTGTTATACAATAGTATTATTGAACCTGAATTGATTACTTACCCACAGCTGCAAAAAGACAATCTTGCTTGTTACAGAAAGATTTGATGGTTTCCTGTTCAGATTTCTGTGCGAATTTCTGTCGTGTTACTAAAACTATACCTGCTATTAAAAGTGTAAGACAGAGAACCGAAAGAAACACGACCGCAAATATCAGCTTTTTCTCCTTGGAAGAGAGCTTTGAGCTGTTTAAAGTGGCTCTAATAGGTCTGGGTTCGTTAGCAACATTGTCTGCATTAGCTGTTCGCAGCTTAAAGTAATCGTTAACTGTGGTTAAATTGGTAAGTGATCCTGAGTCTTTCCACATGATTTTGGTCTGGACTCACTGCTTATTAGACAAGCACTTATGTTTCAGTTAAAACAATAGTAACTGTAGGTGCTCGAAGAAAAATTTAACGGTTTGGTCCATATAACTATATGGTCAATAAATGCAAATTTTTGGACGTATTTACAAGCCAACAGAATAAAACACTGTCTCCAAGGGGGTTAATTAGGATGAGTTCTTACGCTACGAAGAAAAGAATCATTACATAGATTCTCTTGTCAAGTAGAAGAACACTGAACACATTCAGGGATTTGCAACATGGTATCTCAAATGTGCCTCCAGCACTTCTAATTTGTAACATTATCTGGTATCGCACGTAGTTAACATGGACTTAATTGAACTGTAACGGACAACGAGTTTTACTCTTGACTGATTATGTTAATTTAAAGCTTAAAAGCTTTGAAGAGCCTTATATGAAAAGAAAATGTACTCGAGGAGGATTAAGCAAATGCCTCGAAACTAAAACGTGAACTGGGTGAGTTCTTACTCTTTTCCCCTTGGTAATTTCTTTCAACTTTGGGCTCTAACCAAACCACTTTAAACTAATCTTTGCGGGTTGAGGAGGTTGCGGGTGACGGGTATACAGCGCTGGACAAAGGGATATGCTTTCAACATAACTCCCTGAAGAAGTAAGGGCTTGTAGTCCATCGTATCACCCCGCCAAAAAACCCGAATACCAGCTGAGCTTTTGCGCGCACTCCCCACACACGCAGGCCTACTCTGGGACCATAAGTCAGGCGACATTACGCGACTTTAGGAAAATTCGCTCAAAATGTTAGGCGATTTAAGGCGATTTTAGGCGGTTTGAGGTGACTTTAGACGACTTTAGGGGATTTAAGGTGACCTAAGGCAAATCAAATGTAAGTATATAGAGAGTGATTTTACTTGAACCGTGAAACAGATACTAACAAATAGTGCAAAACAGCGGGAGGTAAACGAAAGAAGACAATGGTATTAGTGAATAATAGAGTGTACTATTCTATTACCTATTTCACGGTTCTAGTAAAATCACTATAAATAACCCACGTTCGATCCATTAAAATTCTAACATGACTCCGAGGCTTTAGGGTCAAAATTGCAAGATTTTTACGATTCTACTAGTACAGTTTCTACTAGTACAGTATTGATGCAATCTTAAATTTTGAACAATAACTATCTACGTTGTTGGTTTACACCGCCGTTGTGGCCTACATGATAAATCGTGGTTTTCGAAGTCAAAAAATATATGTGAGAGTGAAGTTACTTGCTACTTTTTTAATGTAACTATGTTATGTTTTAAACACAAAGAGTGGTGTTTTATCCTCGCGCTGGAATGTTTAGCCAGTGGCAAAAAACGTGCTGTAAGTGTTTTGGAAAGCATAAAAAACGTCCCCGGAGTACCGTAAAATTCCGCAAATAAGCTCCGGGGCTTATATTTTTCAAAGGCCCTTTTTGAGGAGCTTATTTTTGGAGGAGCTTATATACGGAGAGGCTTATCTACGGAGGGAAATTTGATTCAAAATCGATTCGGCTAGTCTTATAGTTGAAAGTAAATTTACCGTTTTTGCTTCGTTTTACTTGGTATTTGAGGGTAATTTTCCAAGTACATGCCCCCGGGGTCTTATATTTGGAGGGGCGATTGAACGGAGGATTTTTTGCGTTACCGGTTTGGGCGGCTTATATTTGAAGGGGCTTATTTTCGGAATTTTACGGTATTTGTTATCAACTGGATTGCTAAATAAAGCAATAATTCTCTTTTTTTGGACGTTTTAAAACGTGTTGATTGAAAAATGTCGAACAAAAGCAGCCAAAATAAAACATGTTGGACAGACATAGTTACACCAAAAAATTGTGCGACTGAAGTACACCGTTAAAGAGTTCACCTGCTTTTACAATACGGCTGCATCCAAATGAAACAAGTTTTTATTGATAATATCTTCACCAGAGGAAAGAAAAGCTGGAGAAGAGTTTCATTAAATCCAATAGACCATTTTCCATATATTAAAATTCATACTTGCCACCGAGGCTTGAGGGAATAAAACAAAAAGAAATGTAATACTATCATAAATCATTGCAAAGCCTCAAGATGATTTCAGTTTTGTTTAATTTATTTCCCCAAAACTCGGAACCAAGTAAGAATTTTGATGTATCGAAAATGGTCTATTGCAACGTGATATAATAAGAATTGTTATTTTTTACGGAATTTCCCTGAAACTGATAAGAATAAATTATTTGTGACTCATTTCGGTAATTTCTTCTTGAGCTGATGGTAACATTCGTTTCTTGATATGGACTGACTTGCTGTTTTCTCGTTAAAAAACCTCCGTTTTTCATTTTAGAATAAGTGCTGGCCAGTCAAGGATTTTTGTTTGTTTTAGGATGAACAATTTATTAGCAGATTAGGAGGACCATTACGTAGAATATTCATCTTTATCAGCATTCTATTATTGCTCGTATTCTCCTGTCTCTTGAGGCTAAAAACTAAAAACCCCAGGTCCCTCCTTGTTGGTACCCGATATAAATTAGGACCTTAAACGCGATTAAATTCAGGAAGACAACTACTGGATATTTCAAAATGAGATTTTGAATTGCTCTTAGGTAGTACTGATCAGTTTGCCAGACACTGACTTTTCATCATTAATTTGGTGATGCAGAGGGAAAAAGGAGTAATGTATTTAAATTAAGATACTCAATCCTTCATTTTAACTGCCATAAGCAAAGCTCATCACGATTCTCACAACCACGAAGATCCAATTCTCGAAAAAATGGAGATGAGGGCACACCTTTAAACATGATTCGGATTCAGATCGGCTGACAATCGATGCTCGAAATCAGCCTCGATCGGTTGGAGGCCCAGGTTTTTAGTGTGCGAGGCAGTCTTAAACCAACTTGCAAGTCTCCTTATGAAGAAGACTCAACCTGCCTGTTTTGTTTGTCTGGTTGTTTAAATGAATCCCTTCATAACGTTCTAGAACTCTCATGGAGGTTTGACACCCTGACAGTTTTCAGCTGGTACACTCCCAGACAGTAAATATTGCTTATCGCTCGATCTTATTGACTAGCTCGATGGTGCACTGATCTTCCACGTTTTGAAAGTTCAGTTCAAACATCAGCGAGTTCAGTTTAAATCTTCAACAAGATGCTTGGATAATAGCGTGTTCTAAAGAGAAGATTCTGAGATGAGGGCAGGCTGCATTCACTCACGGCCGTCATCACTGGAGCCGGAACTAGTGGAAAGTCAGCGGTTGAGCCGGATTATTGTCGATAGAACACTGGTCATTTTCTGCTGCTTGATAACCATTAAGAACCTTTTAAAGATGCCCGAATTGATTTTTTCAATAATAATGCGTCTGAAAAAGCTCGTATGATAATTACCCCAGTCAGAGATTATTAAACAGCTAGTAACAGCTCGGTCGCTGCGTTACGTTAAGAGACTACAAACCAGCTACGACACATACGTATTTTCTTGAAGAAAATAATTGGCATTTGATGTAAATTCTGATTTAAAACTTTTGTTGCTTAAGAAGCCTTACTCTTTTTTGTTTTTTAATCTCCAGTAGTAAAACGTTTCTCGTCCTAACAGTCTACATTGTATTTAATGTATGCAAGCGACTCATGGCGGGGCGGTTTGGTAGCACTGGACCCAAGTGATCTTGGTAGAATGAAACAGTATTGCTAAACTGATTTGCATCGGTTTCGGTTCTAAGCTTTAATTCAAGGTAAACCCCGTGATTCACTTTAAAATTTGAGATAGCAAATGCACCGTTGGCTTTGTGTTCCACTCGTTCACTGAAAAGGAAACAATCTTCCAAAGGAAAGTATTGTGATGTGTTGTGTCAGAAAAGGAGAAAGGTTTAGTAGTGCACTCAGTCCTAATATGGAAAAAGAGCTAATGACTTATTACTAGATACATGGCATTATTTAATGGCAGTCTTTGGTCATCAACAAATCAGCAATTTCATTGGGTACAGGTCGGTCAAGGCCTTTTTGCTCCCCACGCCATTAAATTAGCGCATTTTATTCTCAACGACGCGACAAATTAAATTAGCACTTACTCTATGGGATATAAATGACATTTTGAAACATACAGATACGCAGACTGAAAGAGTGTTACTGATTTCTTTCAGTGATACTTTTTTTTTTTGTTAAGTTTTTTCGAAGTTTTTTTTCAAAGCAGCATTTGCTACCTTACTGAACCCAAGCAAAGGCAAACTGATCATAGGTGATGAAGCTATTTGATAGAAATAAATGGTTTCAAAAATAATTTCCTCCAAAGCAATGTATTATTTCACATAAAATTTAGTCTTGATGGAATAAACCTGGATTACTGTCTTATAATTCGGTATAAAGATGGAAATGTTTATATAAAAATAATTGTACTCACAAGAAGCGGCCAGGATACACTGTGAAGTGGTACAGGATCCGCGATGCTGCTTTCCATTCTCATCAATGTGTGAAGAGCAGTTTTGCACCAAGCTTGGATTTAACCTATTGTAGTTTCTCATTTTTTCTATTGCTAAAAATGCTATCAAGGCAATGCAGGTTAAAACCAGCAAAACAATAAAAAACGTAAGTACTGAAGTGTTACAGCGTCGTCTAGATTGTTGATCCCTTCCCCGCATAATTCCGACCTCGCCGTTGTTTGCATTGCCATGTAGATGAATCTCGTCATGCTTTGCTAAGCGATATCTCGAATCTGCCATTATTTTCTCAAATAACCGCTAGAAGTGTTGTCGTAATCTCCTTGAGTATATTGGAAATCTGTCAGTTGCTAGCGGAGTGGACGTTAGTTAGAAGCATAGATTGTAATAAGCAGCGAGTGGTTGCTAGCTAGAGCACTGCCATCCCTGAACAGTTAAAATGACTATCTTGTTGCCTTGTTGACAGCTGAAAATGTTTCAATCAGCCCTTGATAGATTTGCTTATTTACCATTCACATACTTTGACCATGCTCTTTGTTTGTGGCTTCAAAACAGAAATAGCCTAATAAAGTGTGAAAATGATTTCATTTATGGTCAACTTACACAATATTTAATGAGGTTGTGTCGGTAAGTCATCTCTGAAAAACAGAAAATTTAATTTTAGAAAATCGAATGATACGAGTCATTACTTAAGCTACTTAGAAATGTTCAATAAGTGAGACTTTTGTAAGTGGCCGCTATTCAAATACACTCCCTGCTACAGATTAAGACTTGTTATCAGTTTTTCAATTAAATCTGGAAACGCAGATTTCAGTACGTTTGTTATTTAGTTCATTTTATGAAACCGTCAGTATCAGAGTACGATTGTTCGAAGGTGCCACACGCAGTTAACAGTTTGGTGGTGTTGTACATTTTCTCTACAAAAAGCTAGTGTATTGTTTTAAGAATGATGAAAGTTGATAACGTTGTTTTGATCTATGCTGTTTCCTTAATGTTTGAAGTGGAATGGAAATATATTATCGTCTTATATGTTTCTACAACTTATATATTTAAGCGGTAAAACAACAGAAGAGGAAAGAAATAAGAAATAAGAAATGAATATCAAGGACCGTGAGGTGTCGGTGTAGGAGTTTTTCAACTGTATTTTTGTGTACTTTCTTAATTATTTATTTCTTTTTATTCTGTCTAGTAACAAAATTCATCAATCCAAGATTTTCTCAACCATAAAAGTAAAACGCCTACATATTCGATTCCTCTATCACTAAGACATGAAGGTTTTTATTCAATTATTTTATAACATCGACATTTAAAGAATGGAGGTTACTACCCACTGGGTTTGAGAAAAAAGTTAGATCTCGTAAATATCAACGAGATAAACGTCTTCAACGAAGTAACTCCTACAGCTTGAAAAGTAAAGATGTTCAAAACATTTTTTTAATTTACACCCAAAGCTGCAACTGTTTGAAAGACAAACTAAGATGCTCCCGCCACTAACATTCTTGCGCAAATATAACTTATATTGCTTACTCTTGCAAAGTTTATAATCACTCGGATTTCGAATACATGTAGGTGTAAGCTATGAATCTTGATCTCCAGTAGTTCCAGAATTTTGTAGGCTTCACCCTCTTACAAAGCATAATCGCGTAACCCCTTCACTGCCGACCTGTTACCCCCAGTACCAAGTCCATTATCCTTTTTTGGAATTAAAAGTTGTCCCCAATACAATGAAAATAGCTCCTTGGCAATAGAACACACCAAAGAAAAGTACTCATATTTTAAAACTATTGTACAACTATCCCTCGAAGGGGAGGTGAATAGTGTTGCTATATACCGAGACGCGAATCATCGAGGTATATATCTAGCGCTCTTCACCGACCCTGAGGAAGATAGTTGTTTTAGTATTTACCAAATCAGTTGGATAAAAATGAAAAAAACCACCTCTTTTAAATTAAAAACGTCACTTAGTAGGAACTTTGTTTACAATTTACAATAAACATTTCGGGGATTTTGTCAAGTGATTTTTACGACTTTTGTTGCAAATTCAGCATGAAAATAGTTTTCTACCTACCAGTAAACACCGACAAGCTAAAGCTGACAAGCTGATACTTAATGACGTCATTTCACTATAAAAATTAGCATAAATTAGTAAAATTAGGGTACATATAAATACAGATTGTCAGTCTTCAAACTCCTGCATCTTCAGCCAGTTGATCATCCACTCCTATAAGCTGATATGCTCACCCGACACCGGAGCATTCTTCTCATTCCACTATCATTCTACAGCATGCCTCTTGTCATCTTTAACAGATCTAAACTTACTTCCCGACGCTCTAAAAACTTACATAATATTTATGTATCACAGATCAGTTACTCAGAGACTTTTTGGTTTTGACAACGTGTACTCTTGGGTTGCTTTTATTTTTCAAGCTTTTGTGTTTAGGCATAAGGTGACGAACATAAAGCAAGGACACATATTCACCAACCCACGGCCTGGGCAGTACCTCTCGCATGCGCACAGCCATATTACACGGGAAGTGGCAGACATAGACAGCTGTTTCGACCTTATCGGAGCTCATCAGCATGGCATAGCCGTCGGATCTACGAAAGACAGAAAGCTTGTTTGTTTTTTGTTATTGTTGTTTCTAAGCGGGTCTATGCAGCAGAGTGCAATGCCACACCACCCATTTAACACACAGGACGCCTACACAAGACTACTGCACTGTAAAGCACCAAAGCTTTACGTTAGATTTTACATGCCTCAGTTTGGGTGCACAAGCACGCCAAAAGTCCCCGGGGTAATGAGCCCCGCCACCCCTTACAAAAGTACATGACAGGACAAAAAGCTACACGCCATAATCAGACAAGTCAAAAGACCTGAGAGACACTAACTAAGCTACTAGAACTGACTACTGAAAGCTAAGCGAACAGACAGGTAAAAAAAAGGACCTGGACCACACGACACTGATGACCCGCTATGGGACAGAATAAAAGGGCCAGGTAGCGACGCAGGGGGTAACATCCAAGGACAAAAAGCAATTTAACAACTTCAATGAACAATGAAGGTGAAATGAGCGATATGAGTGGAGAAACTAGAAACTATCATGCTCGTAACTTTTTTTTATTTAAACTAACATTCAAAGCGCAGTGGAAAGCTAATGGCCAGCTTTCTTTCAAAACATATATCACAAGAACTTTTGCATAGAACGAAAAATAAAAGACACAGGAAGAGTGCCATTACTTCTTATGGCTGGAACCATACGCACAAGAACAATACCTTTCAATTACCAGTAACACAAACAATACCTATCTTTCAGAACAATTAAGTAAAACAATAGCGGCACATGAGTTCGAATTCAAATGAAATATAGTGAGCGTTCAAAAGTCACTAGCCACTAAATACAGGAATGGCTCCGACCTGTAATTGGAGGATAAAAATAGTTATTAGATAATAAGTTGAAGCTTAACTTTCAGCCACGCGTCGCACTGGACAACGATTTCACTAACGTCGTTGTGATGTGTGACTTCGTCGTTGTGATGTGTTACGCAATGAAAGTCTTCAATTGAAAGAAGTAAGTAGTCGATGTATGAACCTTAAAATTTCACTTACATTGGCCAGAACCTTTTTCTAGTGTTAAACAGTACCAACAGTGATGGGGAATTGTCACAGCCAACAGCGTTCAGTTCGGAATCAAACACTCCAAGCTATTCCTGTATTTAAACTGCTGGCCAGTCAATGTACAGGAATGGCTCAGAACTGCATAAGGAATGCAAAGGATTTAAAGAAGTATTCTTTCCTTCGGTTCTTACGGACTTTTAACTTCCGCAATGAGCCGTTCAATAAGTTTACAAACACACTTACGAATATACGTGGTCCAAGGTATACAAACAGTTTGCCAGTAAACAAAAAATTAGCCTGCAGTGCAGGCGTATTTGGGTTGGTGTTCGTAATATTGTTGTAGCCGCCATCTTTGATTTTATGACAGTGGAAGATTGGGGAGAGTAGAAATAGTAACCCTTACCGTAGGTGGGAGGGCGAAAGAAGGAAAAGGGGAGGAGGAGGGGAGAAAAAAAAATCTCTTCTCTCTCTCCGCCCCCTCCCCGCTCCCTTTGAATCGCCACCGAGTTTCCTCCTCTCTTCGGGAAGTTTCAACATGGCGCTTTTGCGAGCAAATTTCGCGCCCAAAGAAAACGCCTGCACTGCAGGATAAATACCTCTTATTAGCCGAGTTTCCGGTCCGTACTGTAAATTACGGACCGAGTTTTTTTGCATCGATTTATGGCCCGCGCGCTTGGCGCTTGGGCCATAAATCGATGGAAAAAAAACGAGGACCCGTAATTTACAGTACGGACCGAAAAAACGAGGCTAATAAGATGTTTAATATATAGATTTAGCCAGGGCTAAAAGCGAAGCTCCTATTAACTCGCTAATTTATAATTTAATTCAAACAATAAACTTGTATTCCACAAATTAAATCAGTTAACTTTCGACCACATTCATGTGACTTTTGAGGGAAAGGCTAAGTGATTTTAGAGGAAAATAATTTGCAAACAGTCCATCTAAGAGTGAACTTAATCTTACATCGAGTTGATAGCCTCATATGTACACCCAAAAAATAGCAATCATCTTCGATCACATTTAAGAGCCATAATGGCTCTTGATCACAGTAGATTAGGCCTCGAAAACAAATCAGGTCGAATTTTTTGCGTTCGATAAGTTTACTTTACAAAATCTTGCCAACAATTAAGTCTGGGGAAGTGTAAACCAACTTTTTATACTTTTCATACATCACATCTGAGGTGAAACAGTACCATGAGGCGCTGTTTTTATCATACAGACCTCGGTGCAGTATGCAGTCCATGATTTCACAATTTTGCAATACAAATTGCACTCATTCAATATTCAGGACGATCGAAGCACGCGTGGGCTTTTAGCGAAACCGTTAAAAAATTTCCAAAATCACCTATACGGCTAGCCGGTTCTCACTTTTGACAAGCGCCAAAGTCGACTGTTTAAATTAAGATTAATAGAGTTATACGCTTCAACATAGTAAAGAATTTATTATGTTTATTTTTTATTTAATGGTTTTATAACGATGTGTAATCTTCAAAAGCGTTTGATACGGGCGGCATTTTGACTACTCCTGCAAGCGATGTTCATGAGCGACTGAAAACAAACGGCACAGCGATTAAAAATGCAAAAGAGACTACTAACAATCAATAAAAGGAAATAATTCGGTGAAACATATACAGAAGCTTTTCAAGGTAAGTTTGTTGTCATTGTCGAAGAATTCGCTCGTTAATTGCAGTAATTGTTTTTGGGAAAACCTCTCTTTCTGCCAGTTCATTCTCGTCTTCAATTGCGATTCGCGTTAAAATTTTCAAACGCTGATTAGAATTCTCTTCCTCGGTAAGGTTACGATTCAGTTTCTACAACAACTTCGTTCTCATTAAGACTGAAGCTAGGTTAAAATTTGGAAAGGCAAAGTCAACATCCCAGTCCTCAGGGTTTACATACATATTTCAAAGTTTATTTCAAAGTTCACCAGTTAATGTGACACCGGAGTCTTTTGAAAACTGCACATTATTGTTCTGGCTCGAACTCGCTTCTATCTTTCTTTCGTTGGTCTATGAAAAAACACTGCAAATGGCAAAGAAGCTTGTCAAGATGATTGGGTGCAGGTATGTTTGTTATCATATTTGTTGAAGGAATTACTCATTTTCTCTCTACCAGTCGATTTTCGTCTTCGTAACTGTGTACTACGATAAAATTTTCAAACACTGACTAGAATCCTCTCCGATTAGATTACGAGTTAGTTTCTTCATCGCCTTCGTTCACAAATAAACACAGTTTAAAATGTTGAAGGCCAAAGTCAACATCCAAGTCCTCAAGGTTGACAGGCGTCTAAAACTTTATTTAAACATTTTTTGCGAGGTAAAGAGATTTAGACCTCCAAAATGAGCATTTTCTTTAAAAATTTTGGTCCGTATAGCAAGTTGCGGACCGCAAATTGGCTAATCTCATGGTGAAAATAGACTCAGCCATATAATACCAAAAAATATGTTCCGCTAACTTTACGTGTAAGCTTATAATGATTTAAGCCCTGTATGTTATAACATTTGAAATCAAATGCTTTCTTTCTTGCCGTCTGAGGGATCTGAACTTTTAGGAAAAATCGACCCAAAAGGACGCTTGCTGTATTTCATTTGAATTCGAACTCGTGTGCCGCTATTGTTTTACTTAATTGTTCTGAAAGATAGGTATTGTTTGTGCTACTGGTAATTGAAAAGTATTGTTCGTGTGCGTATTGTTCCAGCCACAAGAAGTAATGGCACTCTTCCTGCGTCCTTTATTTTTCGTTCTATGCAAACGTTCTTGTGATATATGCTCGGAAAGAAAGCTGGGCCGGGTTTTTTCAAAGCTGGGTTAAGATAACCCAGGGTTAGTGCGAATTTTGAACTCAGATATGAGAGCTTAAAAAGCAAATTCAGAAATCTCTTTGCCTACAATTTGATGATTGGATACTCTAAGAAGAATAGAGAAAAGTATTCGGGAGAGTGCTTTCGATAAAAAGAAAAAGAAACCCGGGTTAGCGCTAACCGGCTTTCGAACAACTGGGCCCTGGCCGTTAGTTTTTTTTTTGCGCTTTGAATGTTAGTTTAAATAAAAAAGAAAAGTTACGAGCATGGGCTTTTTCATCTTTTTAATGTTTTTAATGTTGACTTTTTTAGAATATCTAGCCCCTGCTTGTGGTACCAGTTCCAAAACCGGTTTGCCCAGATCTCAGCTCATTAACAAAAGGGGCCCAGTTTTTGTCCTCCCAAAACAGGTTTATCCGGAAAACTAGTTTCAAAGTCGGTTTTCCTAACCAGATTTCAGCGCATTAGTAAATTAAAGTGGCCCAGTCATCTGTCTTAGACTACTTACTTTGAGAAGGTAGGCAAAAACACGAGGGCCACAAGCAGCTCAGCTCCTAGCCTGGTTTAACCCAAAAGGCACGTGACAAGGTGCTTAAGATGGAATATGTGCCGAGCAACGAGCCATGAATAAACCGACTTCGAATTCGTTGTAACGACAGTCACAGGAGTGCAAGCACTACAGTAGTAGAGACCACAAGTAGAGAGTCTGCTGGTACAGAAAACCACCTTCAACAGCCGCCCAAGCAGATTGAAGCGCCTTGTAGAGGGGGGCAGGACCCTGACATATTGATGTCAGGGTCCTGCCCCCCTCTACAAGGCGCTTCAATCTGCTTGGGCGGCTGTTGAAGGTGGTTTTCTGCAGATGCTGCAGATGTCAGCGATTTAATCGAGAGGATCTAGCCAGGCGTCTTGCCATACAGAAATAGAGAATAGTAAACGAGGAATTGCACCCTGCTCTAACAAAGCTAAGCGACAGTCCCAAACTCCGGGGATCGGAATACCCCAGCCAGCGCGACAAGATCGCTTTTACCACCCTCAAATAAAGAAAGGAAAAATCAGCCTGTTAAGCTCACCCAGCACTCATAGGCATTAAAAAAAGCAACGCCACAAATCAAATGCAGGAGACCCTTTACTGCTGTTACGAGGGTAAACCACCAGCTCCACACAACCGTGTGGGAACTGCTGGCTGGGAACCGCACGGAGTTCGCCCACGGCCTGGTCAGTACCTCAGGAGTACGCATAGACACATCACCCGGGCAGTGGCAGGACAGAAAAACACCATGTAGAAACAAAACGGGTGATAATAACTCCACCATTCTGTGAGAATCACGATCGCAATGCACTGTGAGAAGCCGTTCATTTCTCCTCTGCATTCCGCCTACTTCGCCCTACTTCTCACTTGCCAACGGGTCGGGTCAGTTTCGTTCTATATGAAACGAAGAAGACTATACTTTAAAGCTTTCATTTTAAATCAGTGATTTTCAATTGGTAAGCAGCGAGTTCAGAAAGTTATGCAGTTGCCTCATTTTAGAAATTCTGTCCAATCCTGCTAAGGTAAAACATAAACAACCTGGTCATATTTCCTGGTCATATTTTTTGAATTCCATTTCCAAATTCTCTATTCACTAACTATTTTTTCAGGATAGATCCAAATAAAATTTCCCTGTAACAGCCACATTTCCATAAGAAGAGAAATATAAAATGGGTAACAAAAGTTACTAGATATAAAAAAAACAAAGGCGAAGGGGAAAACGAAAACGCAACGCAACGAAAAAAAACCGATTGATAAAATAAAAACAAAATTTCGTCTTATGCAAGTAGGCCAAAAACAAATATGCAGCTTATGCATTACATGTCCAGTTAGCATAAGAATTTCCCCTTTTGTTGCAACATCAAAATTTTGGAAATCTCATTTTCAGCCATTTCCTTGCAGTATGGTCAGAAAACCGGTTTCAAAAGGAGGAACTTGTAAAGTAAAAATTCGGTTTTTTAGTCATTAAACCAAGATTCTAGTGTTCCACTCCTTGTCTGACCTACTCAGTCTGTGTAATTTTTTAACATCGACCCAAGCCATACTAGGAGTACCTTCGTACTATTAGCCAGCGAGGTTATCAATGTTTCAGTGAACGGCTCAATAGCGCGCCTCGCTTTTGCTCCATCAAACAAACTGACTTCTGGAGACGAACTGCATTAAACAGGGACGAAGCACTTTTACGTTGTATTTAAACAAGTGCTTGGACACGGATTTTCGCTGGTAAACTCACCTCACACTGAAATTAATGATGTTTCAACCGACAACCGAAAAACCCAAAGGGATGCCGGTCTTAAGGTAACGTTTGTTTACTATTGCTTGAAACTTTTCTGACATCAGCCGACCAAAATTAGAAATTCTTTCAGCGCCAGGGGAAACTCTAATCCCTCCTACTTGTTATAACGTTTCCGCGCTTTATGATGTCCCAGAGCCGGGATGAAGAGGTGGACTGAGTGAGTTATAACGTTTCCAGCTGAAATGGAATCAAACTTGAAACCAGATCCCCGGAATTCTAGAACACCCTCCTTGATTGGCCTTCGATCCCACTTCTCCCAGCCATGGTTCCCAGCTCCAAACTATGCTCATCATCACCACCATCTTCATCCTCCGATTTATCATTATTTAGCCTCCGCAACTTGTTTTGCTCATGTAAAGCTTCATGAAGACCGGGACTTTATGTACTGACAAGTTAATGTTGTGATTTGGTATATTTTTTTAAGTACTAAATAAATGTGTATTTGTAAAAGTACTAATGTATTTGGTGTAGGGTTCATCCTTCAAATCCTGTTACTGTCTGGTCGTCACTTCAATTTCTATGTCTTCAAAATTTCGCCGAAATTTCTTACTTGGAGTCCAATCCCATCCTCGGACATTTTCTTAACTTTTCAAGCGAAACTTAGAAGTGACAATGACATCGATGGAACAATATAGATTATAATGGTCTTTAGTTACTGAGAGTTTCCCGATATGAAGAAGGACGTCTGACCTTGCAAAAATTTAACACGACAGGAAAATAGGCGGTCACTATATGACAGCCGCGGACCTTCCTGATGCAATCCTTTCAAAAATACAATTTCTCTGATTCAATTCGCAAAGCTACTAATGTTTTTGGAATCCTCTACAGAGGTCAACGGGCTAACGTTGTTGGCTGGTTAGTGTTCAGTTATATCTATGTGCTCGTGTGTATGTACTTTTGATAGGCCATACTGATTTAGACCGTGTGAAATTGACTATGACAAATTCCTCACTCCCGGTCAAATCTTTGATGCCAAATGTCCTTGTTACCGCAATGGTCACGGTTTACACACGACTTATTACTCCAGGAGTACTTGATAAATGTCTCACGCAAATGGCTAGGGGATGGATAATTTGCTATTGACCAAGCCTGACTATTTGCCTTGACTCACCGTATTTATTCGATTAAACGCCGCAGCCTTTATCAAATTTTTAGTGTTTCCAATGCGGCGTTTATTCAATGGCGGCGTTTATTTCGAAATCATTTTTTTTTATAAAAAATGCACCGACCACATTCATTGTAAATCGTTTGCAAATATTACTTAATTTAAAGGGTGGTCACCAATGTCTCTCTTATTTTGCAGAGATAGAATTGTAAATGTCTGGATGGTGTAAATATTACATGTACTGAGGTTTTTGTTATTAGGGAGCTTAAGCGACTACGACGACCACCACAACGACGACTTCAAAAACCAATAGGTTTAATGGTCAAAACAACAGCTCTGCACGTGCATCACGCTTCTTAGTACATTTCTTTGACGTCCACTGCACGACTACGACGTGAAACCTCCTAATTTGCCGTTTTATGGAGGACGTGAACATACGACGACGAATTTTCCTTCCTCTTTTTGAACCTGAATAAAATCCATAAGAATTCAACTCCATGAAAAGTCGCCTGCATTTGGCATATTGAGCGGGTCCAAATAGACGCGATTAAGTTTGAAAGAACGCAAATTCATTTTTTTAACAACGTTTTCACTGCCGTCGTCGTCGTCGTTGCTTAAGGTCCCTATTATCCTCGAGTAAACGCCGCATTCTTCTAATTAAGTGCGGCGTTTATTCGAGGGCGGCGTTTATTAGTAATTTTGCTTCCATCTTCGGCGTTTGATCGAGAGGCGGCGTTTAATCGAATAAGTACGGTAATAGTGATGGTATTGTCTGATAGATTAGTTGTCATTTTCCTGTGATCTTAAAAATGACAAGGTTGTCACGTTCGTTTGCAGCTATTCCTTGGTATGTGCGTATTTGCATAGCATGAATATAGGACAAACGCCGTGTCATCCTCATTTTTTCTGCCAATGTCTTTTGAATGCGATCATCCGGAGTTTGAATATTACAATTCTGACATTATTCCAGTGAGGCTACTTTGTTACTTGGAATTTTCATCATATGGAAAAGAAAATAACGTAAATAATAATAGGAACTGGTTTCGGCCTCTTTATGCCACGGGTGGCTGGAGAGAAGAAAAACATTGAAAACTGAAAGCGCAACGAGTATCTGCGGGGGAGAGGATGAGCCTTATTAAGGAAGTGCGAAAATCTTTAATAAAATATTTATTAAGGCCAAGAGCAAGTAGATAGAATCTCCGGATACGGTCTGCTCAGGAACTGCTCAGCAAACGACAATGTATCCATTACGTCCTACAGGAATGTGTGGAAATAGGAAATTCGTGAATTTTCACCAACTTTTCAGTCATCAAACTAGCAATTTAATCACGTTTACGTATTATTTTCTTTTAATCTGTTGTCCATTATGTCATTTGATCAAATTCTCACCAATAAAGAATGTAGCCTTAAGGACTTGGCTGACTGAAATGGACACAATTGATGGGACAACAGAGATAAACAAAAAAAAGAACGGAGGTTTGCTGATTGAAAAGAAAAGCGAACCTTGCTAGCTCAAATGTGAAATGTCTGATGCTTCTTATTGCCCTGCTGGTTGTATGCTGTCTTATTTTACTGAATCTCTTCTTGATCGAGCGCGCCAAAAAAGCTGAAGTAGAGACTCCAGAAGAGCTACTAGTCAATTCATCACTTGGTATTCCTAAACAGCAAGGACAGTATGGAGGATCGTGTTGGTCAACAGATTGCTTACATGCAACTTCAGGTACGAGTAAATATTTGCGTTTCTGTAACGCAAAACTTAGTTACTTATGATCAATGTGTTTGTTACATAATAAAATTAGCCAAGTTAGTCTGACTTACATCTGCCTAACACTCTTCTAGAAGGACAAAAGAGGGCAAAAGGTTAGTTCCAGTTGTCATCAGCCTTTATCTCGCATACCCAATGTCAAAAACACAATTGAGATTTCTTGCTTTGTTAGAGCTCTACTCAACAACATTTAACACTAAGGTCTCTCAAGGCACATGAGGTCCTTCTAAGGCTATAGTTAGGTTTTGCTTTGTGCTTAGAGAATATCTTATCAAGTTCCTTTCGTTTGAAATTTGTTTATCCGAGATTAAAAGTTTGGCGAGGAATAGGATATCAAAAATATTTTCCAAATGCGTAATTGGTTCTATTTGACGTTACAATAGATCAGTGCGAAGGCAACAATCGACGCTATTGGAAATAATAACGGTTTTAGTTGTCGGAGAAATCCGATTGTGTGGGAGTTAAGAGAAAGAGAAAGAAATAGTACCTTTGTTCGCTTTATTCTGTTTTGAATGAGGGGAACAACGAAATAGAGACTTGAGTGGTGATTTGATTCAAATTTTATCTAAGAAAATATTTAGAGAGAAAAAAATAACTGACCTTTCGAGACCTTCGGTAAGGATCCATTTCTCTTTTAAATTGCCCAATACGGTTGTTGGTTAAAACCTTGTTGGCACTTTGTTAAGCACTACCCACCAGCGCGCGTCCTAATCTCATCCCACAAGAACATTGAGACCATCTGACAACAAAGAGAACGCGGTAAGAGTGGCAATCTGTCAAAAAAATTGCCGGAAAGAGTAGCTGTATTGCGTTTGAAATAAATTTTGAATATTTGGTATTTCCGAAAGCTCTTTTGAGACTTAGGTGGTCGGATGAGAGACAGATGAGAGATGATTTGCCTGACGTTGGACTACAGTCGTATCTAGTATTTAAAAAGTCGGTTATGGTTGCGTGGGTTGTGTTCCTAAAACAGGTCGACATTAAGTGAGGAGTGAGCAAGTCTAATTGGTATTGCCGACTAGTTCTAAACAGCATGTAATAAAGCCTTAATTATAAAAAAACGAGTACACATAAATGTCGTTAAGCACGATGTGTTACTACGGTGTGCTCGCTAGCACAAATGTCGCATCACATGTCTCGAGTGTTATCACATGACCTGTATTGGGAAAATAAAACATACAAGCTGAAGAGGTCTATTAAGATCGAAAGCTTTTCCAACTGATAATAACTATAAAAGTAGCCAATACCAGTCTTCATCAGGTATAATATATAGATTTAACCAGGGCTAAAAGCGAAGCTCCCATTAATAAATTTATTATTTAAATCAAGCAATAAACTTGTAATCCACAAATCAGTTAACTTAAGAGGAAATTCATATGACTTTCGAGGGAAAGGCTTTAGAGTGAAACATCTTACATCGAGTTGATAGCCATATAAAACACCCAAAAGTAGCAATCATCTTCGATCACATTCACGAGCCGTAATGGCTCTTGATCACAGTGGATTATACCTGGAAAACAAATTCTTGGAAAACAATCAGGCCGAATTTTTTGCTTTCGACAAGTTTACTTTACAAAATCTTGCCAACAAATCCGGGGATGTGTAAACCAACCTTTTATAACTTTTACACATCACATCTGAGGTGAAACAGTACTATTTATCATACAGACCTTGGACAGAATGCAGTATTTCACAATTTTTCAAGGCAAATTGCACTCAGTCAATATTCAGGACGATCAATTGAGGGCTTTAAGCGAAACCGTTAGAAAAATTTCCAAAATCACCTATACGGCCAACCAGTTCTCACTTTTGACGAGCGCCAAATTTGCAGTAAATATTAATAGAGTTATGCTTCAATATAAATAATTTATTGTTCTTTTTTTATTTAAGGGTTTTATAACGATGTGTAATCTTGAAAAGCGTTTGATGCGCGCGGAAAAAGATAACTCCTGCAAGCGATGTTCATGAACGACTGAAAACAAACAGCACAGCGATTAAAATTGCAAGAGAGACTACTAACAACCACTAAAAGAAATGTAATTCGGTTAAACATTGACAAAGATTCACGAAGACAAACATTGACAAAGATTCTTCATTCACGAAGATAAGTATTATTGTGTGTCTAACTGCTCCGTTGCGGAAAGACACTTTTGTTGGTCCAAACTGCTTTAGCTTATAGCATATTATGGGAGATAATGTTGAAGTTCTAAGAAGAGAAAACGATCATCTTTCTAAACAACTACAAGAAATCTGTAAAGAGATCCAAACCATGAAAAAAAGTCTAAAGACACGAGAGTCGAAACAACATGGCGTCGCCAAGTCCTTCGATGCCGAAACACCCAACGCGACGAATGTGCAATGGCTCAGTGATGGATACGACGAATTGAAGGAGACTAATGACCGAGCCGAGGAAAAGTTAACTGCTATAGAACTTCACCTCCACGAACTAGCTGATAGAGTGTCTCAAATCTCTAAAGCGGTCGACGAGTTGCAGCTCTATAGCTTTCAGTATAATCTCAAAATAGTTGGCGTTCCTCAGTCAGAAGTAAACGAGAAGGCGAGCGACACAGTCAAAAAATGTCTGGATATCTTTTCAGGTATTTGAGCAAGTGTAAAGGAATTCGATATTGATACAGCACGTCGAGTCCCTACAAGAAGGCAAAATAGCCGAGGTGGTGCTACGAGGTCGTCTCAACCCATCATATGTAAGTTTACACGACGCATTGCGAAAGAGACGGTAATGGCTAAACGAAAGGAAACTGGACGCTTACAACCCGAGATCTTTGGCCTCCCGAAAGATAGTGAGTTTAGAATAGCGATTTATACTCATTTGACTCCTAGGCTTCAAGACCTGCTGCATGCCGCGAAGTCTTTTCAGCAATCACATGACTTCAAATATTGCTGGGCCAAGGATTCTATGATCCTCCTTCGAAAATCAGACCAGTCGTGAGTATACAAACTACGCCACTTGGAGGATTTAGACGCACTACGTTTATATAAGCTCCACACAGGAATAATTCAGCTGAGTCTAACGCTATTCTTTACATCACGTATATTTGACTAATTGAAATGGCACCTAAAAGGAAAAACAAGGTAAACAATGTTAGCAAACTGGAAATTGCCAAATCGAAAAGAACTTCTAATAGAGCTGCCTTTCTATGATTATAAAGGAAGTCTTGTAATGTTTTACGGCAAATTTAACAATAGTTTAGTGGACAAACATCAGCCAACCAAATATGAGCTGGAAAATCTGCCTAGTCTCCATGACGTTAATTTATTTGATATCAACACGATCAATACTAAGCTGGACTCGGATCTTAGCCAATTTAAAAATCTTTTAAATAACCAAATTCAAAGTAGATACTTTTCGCCCTACGGATTTTGTCAGACAAAATCTAAATGGTTAAACAATTGTTTCTCTATTTTTCACAATAATATTGTTAGCTTAAATAGCAATCTTGAAAATTTACAAGTACATGTTCTACAAGAAATTCATTTTCATTTTGATTTAATTGGAATTTCGGAGACTAAAATAGAGTACTAAAGTGTGACGTCATAAGAAATTGAATTTGTGAAATTATGGGATTCGTCAGGATATTCTGAAAGAAACACATCCAAGAGGCCTTCTTGCCAAAAATTAGCATTGTGGGGCAAATTGTCTCTGAGGTATTAGCCCAGTTATGCTCTGATGACTCCATACAAATCCTTCTAAATTTGACTCTGTTCATAACATTAGGAACAGAGTCAAATTTAGAAGGATTTGTATGGAGTCATCAGAGCATAACTGGGCTAATATCTCAGAGACAATTTGCCCCACAATGCTAGTTTTTGGCAAGAAGGCCTCTTGGATGTGTTTCTTTCAGAATATCCTGACGAATCCCATAATTTCACAAATTCAATTTTTATGACGTAATCACTTTAGTACTCTAATATATAGATTTAGCCAGAGCTAAAAGCGAAGCTCCAATTAATAAATTATAATTTAAATCAAACAATAAACTTTTAATCCACATTCATGTGACTTTTGAGGGAAAGGCTAAGTTATTTTAGAGTGAAACATTTTACATCGAATTGATAACCTTATATGTACACCCAAAAAATACCAAACATCTTCGATCACATTCAAGATCACAGTAGATTAGGCCTCGAAAATAAATTCTTGGAAAACAAATCACGCAAATTTTTTTGCGTTCGATAGGTTTACTTTGCAAATTCTTGCCAACAAATCTGGGGGTGTTTAAACCAACCTTTTATAATTTTTATACATCACATTTGAGGTGAAACAGTGCTATTTGTCATACAGACCGCGGAGAGAATGCGATATTTCACAATTTTTCAAGACAAATTGCATGCACTCAGGAATATTCAGGACGATCAATCGTGGGCTTTAAGGGAAACCGTTCAAAAATTTCCAAAATCACCCATACGGCCAGCTGCTTCTCGTTTCTATAGTGCGAGCTGTCAGTTGGTCGAGTGTTTGAATGAACTTTAGGAGAGTTACGCTTCAACATAATAGCGAATTTATTTATTTATTTTTTTTTTGTTATTTAATGGTTTTAGTTATAACGATGTGTAATCTTATAAAGCGTTTGATACGCGAGTCATTTTTGAGTACTCCTGCAAACGATGTTCATGAACGATGAAAACAAACGGCACGGACAAGCGATGGAAATTGCAAGAGAGACTACTAACAATCAAAAAAAGAAATATAATTCGGTGAAAAATTTACAGAGACAACAATTTTCATTCACGAAGACAAGTATTAAAGTGTCTCTAAAAATCCTCAGAGTCTTTAAGCGTAAAGCTTACCGGTAAGCCGGCTTCCCGGCGCGGTGTTTACTGTTTTCGAAGGTGAACTCCTCGAAACAAGAAAATCGCTTAAAGTTTTCTTTCTACAACCAAATTTATAACTAAATATTCTTCGGAACGTTTTCTTTCTATTTGTGGTGAGCAAATATATCTGAAGGCTTTTTAAAGTTCTGTAAGCTTATATCAAACCTGATATTAGGTCAGATCATTGACTCAAATCCTACAAACGTGCATAAACTTGCCGCATAAACTGTCAGCGTGAGCTGTACAAGACTTCATGAAATTTAGATATAACAAAAATAAACATCAAATACAATAATTACTCAGGCTTACCATTCGAGATTCAGTTCCTGAAAGCTATCAAGGAAGGCCACAGTTGGTTGAGACTTTTAAACCCTCTTACGCATGAGGCAAGGTGAAAAACGAAAACGATGCCATCCAAAAACGAATTACCGAATTTTGACAAGCGACGCATTTCTCAATCAAAAACCCAGTAAACAAACCAGCCATGAATAACAGAAGACTCTTGATAGCAGCTGTGTTTCATTTTGTACATCCAGAGGGAAAAGACAGTTAAAAACATCACAAGTTGACACAAAACTCTGTCAGCTTCAGCTGTCAAAGTAAACAACTTTCAAGATACTGCATAATTTGTCCGCATGAACTCACCTGTCAAATTTTGACCAATCAGAGTATAAAAATTGGACGTAGAGCGTGACCAAAGCGTGACCATGGTAAGAATAAGGTCTTCCCCGCCTGTACTTTTTTAAAAAACTGGCTGAATTTTCGCTTCCGAGGCCAGTTTGAAATCAAAGTCCTAATAGTGCGGGGGCATAGTGACATAAACACAACATATTTGATATGAATCCTTGGAAAAAATAAACATGAGCCTGCGATCATTTGAAACTGGTAATTTGTCAGCGGATAACTTCAAAAAATATTCGACCTCGATAGGTCGACACTTGAGCCCGCGGTACGGTCAGGTGATACTGGTCAGCGGATGCCCTGTTTTGACAGCTGTCAATTGATTACAACATTGATGTGCAATTAGTTTTCTCTTGGGCTCCCAAACTAGCTAAAAAAGTGAGAGTAAACATTGGTTTCCTGTGGTGCGGACGGACGGTCGGTCGGTTGGTCACGTGATTACCAAATTTTCTGGGATGGGTAGATTTATTTACCCATGGTGCTCCGCTGGCGCGCTTCGCGCGCGGAGCTCCGCTATTACCAATGCAAATAAGGAAACTTCTGCTTTTCACATTCCAGGATACAACTTTGAATATGTACCGACACCTCTATCATTTGGAGGCATAGGCCTTTTCATAGATGAACAATATAACTATCGTGTCATAGAAAAAACTACAAACAATGAATTCCAAGCATTGTGGATTGAAATATGCTTTTCTAAGAAAAAGAACATTATCTGCGCTGTTATGTATAGGCAACATAACAATCCAGATCGCTTCTTAAAGTATTTTGAAGAGTCAGTAGAAGGTATTCGGCAACAGGAAAGCAACTTTACATTTTAGGAGATTATAATCTCGACCTTTTAAAATTAGAATGCTCAAATTATAGCCACGATTTCCTGATGTGCCTACAAAGTTGTTACATGATTCCAACAATTGACAAGCCAACTCGGGTTAGGAAAAATTCGGCAACACTAATTGACAATATCTTTGTAAACAATCCTGATCAAGTTATTGCGAGCGGTAATATAGTTTCTGATGTTAGCGACCATTTCTCGCAATTTTGCGTTTTAAAAAGCTCCTACGTATCATCTAAACCTTCGAATCGAAAAACGCGCGATTGGTCGCATTTCTCTCGTGACCAGTTTATTAATGATCTCTCGCTAGTAGAATGGAGTGAGATACTCCGATCAAGAGGAGATGATGTCGATCATGTATTCTCTACTTTCTATAGTAAATTTAACAAAATTCTGAATAAGCATGCACCCATAAAGATCCTATCTAAAAGGAGGATTAAACAACTATCTAAACCTTGGATAACCAAGGGAATAAGAGCTGCCATAAAAACAAAAAATCAACTCTTCTACAATGGCTATAATTCAAAATATAAAATCTATCGGAACATGTTAACTAATCTAATACGTATAAGCAAGAAGAATTATTATTCGAGTTACTTCAGCGAAAATTTTAATAACATGAGAAAGACCTGGGAAGGTATCAATAATTTGTTAAATCGTAAAAGGAATAAACGCAAAAGCATAAATACGCTTAAACATTTAATTAATAATATAGTTACTACCAAAATAAAAAAAAAAACTTCTAATATTTTTAACGAACATTTCACAACTGTTGGCTCAAAATTAGCTGCTAAACTCCCAAGCTCTGAGAAACACTTTACCAAGTTTCTTTATAAAGAAAAATCACCTTCATCTTCCTTTCTATTTCAGCCAATAACTCCTAATGAAGTTAAGCTTGAAATAATGTCAATGCCAGCTAATAAGTCACATGGATTTTACTCTTGCCCAACCTTTATATTAAAATATGCATGTCACTCTATAAAGGCTATACTAACCGACATTTTCAATCTGTCTATGGAGACTGGAAATTACCCATCAAAGCTAAAAATGGCAAAAGTGATCCCAATTTTTAAAGCTGATGATGAACTAGACCCGAATAATTACAGACTAATCTCCTTATCATCATGTTTTAATAGAATCTTCGAAAAACTTATGCAAAAGAGAATGAAATTATTTATAGAAAAGGAAGGAATCCTATGCTCATCACAATATGGGTTCAGACAAAAGCATTCAACTGAATATGCCATACTACATGATCGTCGATAAAATACAGTCAAATATGGACAGGGGACATTTTTCTGGCTGGCATAGGTATGACATCAACAGTCAAAGCTCTCTCGATGTTCTTATTAAACATGTCTCTTGAAATTTCAAACATATATGGTGTACTATTATACAGATATTTATTTTGATATTTCTTGTAAGGGAGGAGGGGGTATTCATTTTTCGGCTGATTGCTTGGGGGATTATGAAAATTTGTATGGACATTGGGGGGGGGGGGGTATGAAAAACGAGCCGCTGGAAAAAAATCGTCTGCCCCCCCCCCCCCCCCCCCACCCCCCTGTCGCATACATAATGAATGCAGCCTTACCTTTATTAGTCGGGCTGCATGAGAGCACCGATACTACAGCACGAAAGTCGGTCATTGAAGAAATGATGTTCTGGAAGGTCACGCACTTTAATTTTTTCTGTAAAAGATGTTTGCACGATTAATTTTACAGTTTCCTTCTACTTATATTTGTATTTGCAACCGCGTGTGAAGTGGTTCTTTTTCAGACGGCGAGTTTCGGGACGTTCATTTAGTCTCAAATATGGCCTCATTCGTCCACCGTATTATTTTATAATAATCCCTAGAATTGTAGCTAGCCCGACTTCACGTTCAACAAGCGTTCTTTTCCCTCTAGAGTTTTGACATTTACCTTTATTATAATGGTGGGCAGAAAGAGAGAAAGTATTGTCAAAAGCAACAAAAATAAATTAAGTATTAACTAAGTATTACATACACAAGAATGCAGTAAAGCTTATCGCTACTTTCTGCTCTACCTTGTTGGTTAAAGCCAGCAGTAACAAATGGACCAGCGAAAAAATTGCTCACTCAAATTTGCGCCATTTTCCATATTTTACATTCCGCAAGCCATCCCTCAAACTCATTCCGTCTTTTACCCTCACCGAAATACGGCTGCGTACAGTTTGATGCTCAGTTTTGTACTTCTGTAGCAAACGAACCATGAACGTATTCTTTCATTGTACGTTCGCATGAATATGCGTTGACTTTTCCTGCAAAACAGCATAAGTTATCATGTAATGAGTGCAAAAACTCGTATTTTGAAGTGCTGCTGTTGGTTGTTTGACTGAACTGAGTTTTGAGAAAATTCGGCGCTATTAAATCGTGAGTCATGATTGGTTTAGGATAACTTTAGAGAAAAGACATGACTTGATCACGGTACTAAAACCACATCTTTTTTATAAAAGACTCCGTTCTACTAAAAGTTATTCTATAAAAGCAAAAGACTCCACTTTCTATGGGTTTACCGGCGTAATATCCCACCGGGGATGTTGGGAGAACACGAGAAAAGCTTGTAAACCACGAGCCGAGCATTATCGACTGTTTGCATTGGCTATGAAAGTAAGCTCTCGCATTGTTCCTTAGGGTTGACTTCCACTGTCACGTAATTTTTCCGTGCGATTAACGCATGTAAAATTTACGCGCGTAAATGAAATAGAGGCAATGTATGAAAGGCCACGCGTAAACGTGAAAGCTGAGCGAGGTTCAACTTTTACGTTTACGCGTGACATTGAATACATTGTCTCTATTTTATTTAAGCCCATAAAATTTACGTGCGACAGCACGTAAAAATTACGCGACAGTGGAAATCCAAATTAGGCATGTACAACACCTAAGTGGATGATGAGACAAGAGAAACGAAAAAATGCTGCGTTTTCAGAGGAACTTCTGCGCATTTTTTTTTTCTTGTTGGCCGACCTCAATGGCTGCACCAACACCATTATATTTTCATGATAAAGATGTTTTTATTATTCTCCAGATGTTGATCAAATTCTCTGGTGTTCGTTTTGTATACAGGCGTACCGGAAGTGGATTCGTGAACATTGGGAAGAACCAAGACTTCCTGGAGTGATGCTGAACAATGATCAGGTTTTCTTTATAAGCTATGCAATTGCGCAAGGGCAAGGGTAAGACTGGCGTTTAATGTAAATAAGAGCAAGTTTGGCAAGATTTCCAGTCCACAGCCCAATTTATGTATAATTATGCATAATTTCTACTATTCAGTGCGTGCGCTAAAAACAACGCGTCAAGGTTTGCCGTCCATTCCATGACATTAAAGTTTGTAATGATATATGAAATGAATCATATTTGAACTGCGGAAATGAAATGAAATAAAGAAATGATCGTCGCAGTTAACGCAATTTATGCAATTGCGTAGAGAAGCCTGCATATTAGTGCTTTAGGATAATCATCACCCTAAAATGTTATTCTTTGTTTATGGAATTTTTTTCAGGCTTCTCTACGCAATTGCATAAATTGCGTTAACTGCGACGATCATTTCTTCAGTTGCATGTAGCAGCTCTCGTAAGGTGTGTTCTTATTGGTGGGGAGTATATTTCATGTAAGGAGAAGAATTGAATGTGTTAGAGTGAAAAGACATTGAGTGACAGAGTGAAATAGAAAGTTACAAAGAAAGAATAAAGGAAGAGGCAGAGAAAAGCAAATAGTCAGAGACAGAGAACAGTTCCAGTTGATAGACACACCCTGGGGGTATACAACCCTTACAGAGAGTCCAGCTCCAGAGGAGACAGTTTGGGTAACCAGTTAGTAGGAGAGGAAAACACATAGACGCAGAGAAAGTTAGGGATAGTAGACAGACCGCAAAAGAAAGAAACAGGAATACAGAGCAAAACGAAGCGCCTGACAGAGGCTTTGGTGGGAATAGCGAGAGTAGCAAGGGTATCCAGGTTAACGACTGTAGCGAGGGTAGAGAGAGTAGCGAGGATAGCAAGAGTAGCTAAGGTAGCGAGGGTAGCGAGAAGTAGCAAAAGCAGCGAGAGTAGCGAGGGTAGCGAGGGTAGCGAGAGTAGCAAGAGTAGCGAGAGTAGCAAGAGTAGCGAGAGTAGCAAGAGAAGCGAGAGTACCGAGGGTAGCAAGAGTAGCGAGAGTAGCAAGAGTAGCGAGAGTAGCGAGAGTAGCGAGAGTAGCAAGGGTAGCGAGAGTAGCAAGAGTAGCGAGAGTAGGAAGAGTAGCGAGAGTAGCGAGAGTAGCAAGAGTAGCGAGAGTAGCAAGAGTAGCGAGAGTAGGAAGAGTAGCGAGAGTAGCAAGAGTAGCTAGAGTAGCGAGGGTAGCTAGAGTGGCGAGGGTAGCGAGAGTAGCGAGAGTAGCGAGAGTAGCAAGAGTAGCGAGAGTAGGAAGAGTAGCGAGAGTAGCAAGAGTAGCGAGAGTAGCGAGGGTAGCGAGAGTAGCAAGAGTAACGAGAGTAGCGAGGGTAGCGAGAGTAGCAAGAGTAGCGAGAGTAGGAAGAGTAGCGAGAGTAGGAAGAGTAGCGAGAGTAGCGAGAGTAGCAAGAGTAGCGAGAGTAGGAAGAGTAGCGAGAGTAGCGAGAGTAGCAAGAGTAGCGAGAGTAGCAAGAGTAGCGAGAGTAGGAAGAGTAGCGAGAGTAGCGAGAGTAGCAAGAGTAGCGAGAGTAGCAAGAGTAGCGAGAGTAGGAAGAGTAGCGAGAGTAGCAAGAGTAGCTAGAGTAGCGAGGGTAGCTAGAGTGGCGAGGGTAGCGAGAGTAGCGAGAGTAGCGAGAGTAGCAAGAGTAGCGAGAGTAGGAAGAGTAGCGAGAGTAGCAAGAGTAGCGAGAGTAGCGAGGGTAGCGAGAGTAGCAAGAGTAACGAGAGTAGCGAGGGTAGCGAGAGTAGCAAGAGTAACGAGAGTAGCGAGGGTAGCGAGAGTAGCAAGAGTAGCAAGAGTAGCAAGAGTAGCAAGAGTAGGAAGAGTAGCGAGAGTAGCGAGGGTAGCGAGAGTAGCAAGAGTAACGAGAGTAGCGAGGGTAGCGAGAGTAGCAAGAGTAGCAAGAGTAGCAAGAGTAGCAAGAGTAGGAAGAGTAGCGAGAGTAGCAAGAGTAGCGAGAGTAGCGAGGGTAGCGAGAGTAGCAAGAGTAACGAGAGTAGCGAGGGTAGCGAGAGTAGCGAGGGTAGCGAGAGTAGCAAGAGTAGCGAGAGTAGCAAGAGTAGCGAGAGTAGCAAGAGTAGCAAGAGTAGCAAGAGTAGCAAGAGTAGCAAGAGTAGCAAGAGTAGCAAGAGTAGCGAGAGTAGCAAGAGTAGCAAGAGTAGCGAGAGTAGCGAGGGTAGCGAGAGTAGCAAGAGTAGCGAGAGTAGCAAGAGTAGCAAGAGTAGGAAGAGTAGCGAGAGTAGCAAGAGTAGCGAGAGTAGCAAGAGTAGCAAGAGTAGCAAGAGTAGCGAGAGTAGCAAGAGTAGCAAGAGTAGCGAGGGTAGCGAGAGTAGCAAGAGTAGCAAGAGTAGCGAGAGTACCGAGGGTAGCAAGAGTAGCGAGAGTAGGAAGAGTAGCGAGAGTAGCGAGGGTAGCGAGAGTAACGAGAGTAGCGAGGGTAGCAAGAGTAGCGAGGGTAACAAGAGTAGCGAGAGTAGCGAGGGTAGCAAGAGTAGCGAGAGTAGCAAGAGTAGGAAGAGTAGCGAGAGTAGCAAGAGTAGCGAGAGTAGCAAGAGTAGCAAGAGTAGCGAGGGTAGCGAGAGTAGCAAGAGTAGCAAGAGTACGAGAGTACCGAGGGTAGCAAGAGTAGCGAGAGTAGGAAGAGTAGCAAGAGTAGCGAGGGTAGCGAGAGTAACGAGAGTAGCGAGGGTAGCAAGAGTAGCGAGGGTAACAAGAGTAGCGAGAGTAGCGAGGGTAGCAAGAGTAGCGAGAGTAGCAAGAGTAGGAAGAGTAGCGAGAGTAGCAAGAGTAGCGAGAGTAGCAAGAGTAGCAAGAGTAGCGAGGGTAGCGAGAGTAGCAAGAGTAGCAAGAGTAGCAAGAGTAGCGAGAGTAGCAAGAGTAGCAAGAGTAGCAAGAGTAGCGAGAGTACCGAGGGTAGCAAGAGTAGCGAGAGTAGGAAGAGTAGCGAGAGTAGCGAGGGTAGCGAGAGTAGCAAGAGTAACGAGAGTAGCAAGAGTTGCGAGAGTAGCGAGGGTAGCGAGGGTAGCTAGAGTGGCGAGGGTAGCGAGAGTAGCGAGAGTAGCCAGAGTAGCGAGAGTAGCGAGGGTAGGGAGAGTAGGGAGGGTAGCAAGAGTAGCGAGAGTAGCGAGAGTAGCGAGGGTAGCTAGAGTGGCGAGGGTAGCGAGGGTAGCGAGGGTAGCTAGAGTGGCGAGGGTAGCGAGAGTAGCAAGAGTAGCGAGAGTAGCGAGAGTAGCGAGGGTAGCGAGAGTAACGAGAGTAGCGAGGGTAGGGAGAGTAGCGAGGGTAGCGAGAGTAGCAAGAGTAGCGAGGGTAGCGAGAGTAGCGAGAGTAGGAAGAGTAGCGAGAGTAGCGAGGGTAGCGAGAGTAGCGAGGGTAGCGAGAGTAGCGAGGGTAGCGAGAGTAGCAAGAGTAACGAGAGTAGCAAGAGTTGCGAGAGTAGCGAGGGTAGCGAGGGTAGCTAGAGTGGCGAGGGTAGCGAGAGTAGCGAGAGTAGCCAGAGTAGCGAGAGTAGCGAGGGTAGGGAGAGTAGGGAGGGTAGCAAGAGTAGCGAGAGTAGCGAGAGTAGCGAGGGTAGCGAGAGTAACGAGAGTAGCGAGGGTAGGGAGAGTAGCGAGGGTAGCGAGAGTAGCGAGAGTAGCGAGGGTAGCGAGCGTAGCGAGAGTAGCCAGAGTAGCGAGGGTAGCGAGGGTAGCCAGAGTAGCGAGAGTAGCGAGAGTAGCGAGAGTAGCGAGAGTAGCGAGCGTAGCGAGAGTAACGAGAGTAGCGAGGGTAGGGAGAGTAGGGAGGGTAGCAAGAGTAGCGAGAGTAGCGAGGATAGCGAGAGTAGCGAGGGTAGCGAGAGTAGCGAGGGTAGCGAGGGTAGCGAGAGTAGCGAGGGTAGCGAGAGTAGCGAGAATAGCGGGAGTAGCGAGGGTAGCGAGGGTAGCGATGATAATGACGATCTCTTATGTAGACTGCTGGACTCCTAAGCAGATCTACAAGAAGCGTGAGAACAAGAAGAAAATGTAGTATGCGGATAGAGTAATGGAGACCAAACAGGGTTCACTCCCACAGGCGGAATGGCGGATGAGTGTGTTGACTGGCGAAAATGATCGAAAATAAGAAGGAAGAAAGTTGCTCGAGTGCTCTTTCCTGGATAAGAGCTAAATTGTTTTTCGCCTTCGTACGCTCTGTGATACTATGCTATAGAGGCCCAAGATCCAAAGGATGACAGCTGGACTTTGTTAACGTTAGAGACTGTATGCAAGTTTCAATATTCCAACTATAGTAGTAGTAGTAGTAGTAGTAATTGTAGTAGTAGTAGTAGCAGTATCAGTAATAGTATTAGTAGTTAAGCAGTAGTAAAAAGGTAAATAGACTAGGGACATTTCTCGTACGGTCTTGTTTTTCCACAACAGCATACATCAGTTAAAGCAGGCGAATGTCAATCTGACTCATGTTACATTCCAGAAAGTTTAAAAGCTATCACAGCTAACCTAGAGAAACGTCTTGAAGAAGTAAATGCAATGTTGTACGACCTTAAAGAGGCCAACAATGAAACTGTTGAAACTTACACTCGTGTGGTCTCGTGTGGTCTAGTAATAAGAAGGACTACGGGATTAGAAAGCGCACATTTAAGAACAAAAAACTCACAGAAAGACCAAAAGAAAACCCGCAAAGATATTAGAGCTATGAAAACAGAATTCAATAGAAAATACATTCTCCAATCTGGAACTTACAAATGATCAGATAAATCTGCTCTCTCTTGGATTAAAATTTATCCCTACGCCTATAACAAACGAAACCGCATTAAGAAAACAACTCCTTACAGACTTCAAAGATTTTGCTAGGAGAATGCGGCTCCAGTTTATATGTCACGGCAAGGACAAAAACATCCACCCCATCTACGTTAAGTCAAACTGGGAACCACCAGTTTAGCAGTCTGTCACCCTAGAGAGCTATCTAGAACAAATTGAAATACAACTTGCGCACACACCAATAACCAAAGCTATACCCAACCTACCGCTAAATGAGAGAAAAGCTATCACAGGGCTAAAAAGTAAGTCTGCAATAAACGTCAAGAAAGCGGATAAAGGTACTACCACAGTTATAATGAACAAACTAGTTAAAACACAAGAGCGGCAGACCCTATTAGACGATGGAAACAACTAAAAAACCCTCGAAGACCCCATGGCAGGGGCAACTTTCCAAAAAGTGAAACAAACAGTCGAAGAACTACATCAGGGAAGTTTTATTGACGAAATGACTGTTAAATATATGGTTATCACAGACGCCTAACCCACCCAGAATACCTGTCTTCTACACTCTCGCAAAGATTGGATTACTGCAATAGTCTTTTATATGGAATTCCGGAATATCAGATTATGAAATTGCAACGTGTTATGAATGCGAGTGCAAGGCTTATATATCGTGCGCACAAGTTCTGTCATATAACACCTCTACTCGCTGAATTACATTGGTTACCAGTGCGCTCCAGAATTCATTATAAGATTCTCCTGCATGGCCTTTCACCTAAGTACCTTTTAGATTTAATTAGTATTCAACAGCCTTCGTCCTACTATTTGAGGCGCAACGATAATGGTCGTTTGTTGGAAAGACCAAGTGTGAAAACCAAGAAAACATTGGGAGACAGAGCCTTCCAGGTAGCTGCTCCTTTTCTGTGGAATAAGCTGCCAAGGTCCGCGCGTGAAGCAACGAGCTTAGAATCTTTTAAGATTTTAATTAAGACATTTTTATTTAAGGAATCATTTCTGTTATCTTAGTATATCTATATCTTACTTGTACTTATTTTTTACTTACTTATGTAAATATATATATGATTTTGATAGAAAGATTTGTAAAATTTAGTTATTGATTGCTATTGTTATGCGCTTTTGAATATTTTATAAAAAAGGCGCAATACAAATAATTAGCAATTATTGGACGAGGTTGAGCAAAATACCGTGATTTGTCAGTGGCGAGCGGATCAATTATTTGCCGAGGCCAAAGGCTGAGGCAAATAATTGATCTGCGAGACACTGGCAAATCACGATATCTTGCGATAGCCGAGATCAATAATTGTTTTATCATTCGATCACTGAGTTTGTTTTTTAATAAATAGTATCTTCGGAAAGCGGTTAGGGGTCAGGAGTAATGACAGAGATCACATAAATGAGTAAGGAGCAAGCGTGGTTTCATTTACGCATGAGCAGAATAGTATTTGCAGCCAAAAACAGTTGAACGACATTGCGCATGAGCACACCATTATTTGTAGGCAGTTATTTGCAGGTCACGTGGTGGGCTCTCGGCCAATGAAAAGGAAGAAACATTTGCATCGAATGATAATAAATGTTATTGTTATTGTTATTGTTATTCATAAGCCAACTCCTGTTGGCCGACCTATATAGTGGCACGAAACGACGGACCCACGGAACGAATATCATCATTCGTTGATAGCCTACTTCAGCCTATAGCTAAGTCATGAAAGTCCTATCTTAAGGACACAACTGACTTTGTTGACTTCATAGAAAGGAGGAACCTCCCAGTTGACGCTTTCCTAGTCTCCTTAGACGTTGTTAGCCTGTACACAAATATCCCACAGGAAGATAGTCCAGTCAATCCAGGCATTTTAGAGGCTTAACATCAAACTAATTGCAACAGAATTGTTTTCAACGCCATTTAAGTAAGGGTGGACTATCCAGCAACATACTAAAAATCCGCCAGATTTCGTTCGGTGGAACATGGCAAAATTAAGCGTTAAATATTTTGAGCTTTTAACACAGGACACCCACGCTAATTGACGTTAAACGTTCAAACGAAAAAATGCGCAAAATGTCTTTGCTACTTTTGCAGAAAACAAAGAAAAAAGAATAACTACTACCTAGTTTTCGGTGATAAAAAAGACGTTTTTTGCTTTTCAGAAAGGGTAAACATCAAACACAGTTGGCTGTTGCACATGAAGACCATGCTCCATTTACGGAACACCAAAGTAGCAGGGGGGCTAACAAAGTAATATAGTGAGCTATTATCTTTAAAATTACGACAAATTTAGTCGTAAGGCTTTAAATCTAAGGAAAATGAAAGCCGTTACTTAATTATTACCTTTTAAAATATAACCATTTTTTATCAGATTTTCTGTCAGCTGCATGGGTGAAAATAGTATATCTAGTTAGATTTTTGTACAAAAACGTAACTTTACAGCCAAATAGATCTCTCCCATCAAACAGTTTTTTTTGTTTCAAATTCTGTCTTCAAAGGACTCAACATAAAAACTAAGAGTGCAGCCATTATTTTTTTTCTTCTCCTTCTTTCTTTCTCCTCGCCGTTTCCACTTTTTTCTTTTCCTTTTCTAGTGGGATTTTCGGGCCCATTGGAGGCAAAAAAAAGTTGCCGCCGGTTTTTGTTTTTGTTTTTCTTAGTCAAACGGCTGTAATTTTCGTTTGGTGCGTTTTCAAAAATCCAGCTAGATATTTTTTTGGCTTTTGTTACCGATACGTTAATTTTCGTTAACGTACCAAAACCTCAAATATACAACTGAGTTTCACTTTTTTGAAGCTTTTCGTTTTCTCCTTCTTACTAAAAGTGAATTGGAGTGAAGGGGAGAATATTTTTATCAATTCTATACGACGCCTAGCAATGCAAAGTCTTTAGCAGGTTAAGCTCCAATGCTAATGAATTCGATAAGAAGGAAAAAGTTTTCATTTAAGGAAAACTTTTGTTACCTTCGCAAAAAGAATAATAAGGATAACGGAACATTCCGGCGTCGCATGAGAACTTTGGGGGCCAGCAAAAGTTTATTTCAAGCAAACGGAATAGTATAAAAGGGAAGCATTTTTACTAAGGGAAAGATTAACTAACAATAGCCGAAATAATGCGTCTATAAAAACATCTTGAGTCTAGGGAGTGATAGAAACTCCCCACACAGAGCATAATTCATGCAACCCAGCCAGAAACTTCGCTGTGAGTTACGCAATGGTCATCCGAAGAGAAACTAAGGTTCCCAAAAAAGAGTTGAGCCAGCAGCTGAGTCAGGCGAGCCCTTTAATTTCGTACATATGTCCAGTACTATCACACTTTCATTGACCACGACAATTTTTTTTGGGACATAGGATCCCATGGACGTTGTAGAAGAAATTAAAGGGGCCTTCATTTGCCAGTGAACATAAAAACTGGTCAAGTTCTTCTCAAAAAAAAGAAATCCAAGGAGGGATTATTAAAGCCTTGACACCACAAAGCGATCAATCTATTTATTCATCTTACCAAGAAATGTATGGCCGCCGCAGAAAATAGAGTGTTTTCACATGACGTCACGGCGGCCATGTTGGCGTCCCAAACCAATCCTCTGGGAGTTGAACCCTTTTCTTATGCAAACGCTTTCTTTTGTTCCAATAAATTTGCATAGATGCTGGCCACGCGAGTCAAAACACTCTATACAAACTGAACACACAGAAACACTAATTACTAAATCTGAGACTTGCTACATAAAGAAAATAAAAAAGGAACAATGCGCTTGGTTTTTTGGAATTCCCTTGCAACAGAGTCGGTCAGGTTTAATGAAAAGCGCAGAGAGTTAAGATCTAGCAAAAATCAAACTGACGAAGCCCTAAGCAGAATATTTTTTCACTTGTAGTATAAGGTACGGAGTCATAATCCGAAAGGAGGTTGCGCGAGTCGCAAGAAAGAAAAAAGAATCCCAGTTTTCGATCACACATATTGTATCCAATTTTTGAACATAACTACTTTATAAAACTCAATTATCGAAAACGGGAATACTTTAACAGTTTGTACCGATACAAAGCCATCGTCCGTTGCACATATTTAGTCGCACTTATCCTGCAGCATGGATGCAAACTTAGTAGCTGACTGATAGTGTACAGTTTGATTTGGTATTTTAAATGCCAGCAGTAAAAACTGCTAATTACATACTGCATTTCTGCTATTATTAATTTTTAACCATGATAACACCTACTTTCTGATATTTTCTTTTCAAGTACCGTCAAAGAAAAAAATAAAGCTTGGAAAACAAAATGTGAAGTCAGACGCGCGGCTGGGTAACCTGTGTAAGGCGGTCAAGAGAAACACTGACCCAGATGCCTTCTCACACATCTAGTCAAAGGTTTTTAAAAACAAAACAATCCGAAGTACATTAGTTAGCAATGTGGCTAAGATTCTTAAGAAAAAAACGCAATTATCAGATCTTTTGTCTGAATTTGTCATTTTGCTGAAATTGGGTTCCCTGTGATGAAAGTTGAAAATCTTTATTGCCAATTTTTTTCATGTTTCACCGAACACATTTTGGCGGATTTTTAGCATGTTGTTAAGTAGCCTTCCAACAATTAGAGGGCGTTGAAAAAAATTCTGTTGCAACTGCTTTGATGTTAAACCACAATTTGACTGGACTAGGGACTAAACACAGTATGCAAAGCATACCAGACTTTCTACGAGGAAAACACCCCTACCCCACCCAATCCCTCAGAAGAATCTCCAAACACACGGAACCGCAATGGGTACAAAGATGGCAGTCGCCTTTGCCAACATCTTTATGTCGGCCGTAGAAACAGAAATACTGAACCTCAGCAAAACTAAACTGGAAAAGATACATTGACGATATTTTCTCATTGTGGAGAACTGAGAGAAAGGAGATAGATGAATTCATTGCTCTTGCAAACAGGCATCACCCTTCAATTAAGAGATTAACTTTCTGGATACAACTGTTTACAAAGGCGAGAGATTTCACAACCAAGGAATCCTTGACATCTGCACACATTTTAAACCTACAGAGACTTTTCAATACACGCATTTCTCTTCCTGTAACCCTCACGGGGTCAGAAAAGGTCCCATAAAAAGAAAAAGGGCGAAGTCCTTAGACTTCTGAGAACTAACTCCTCAGCTAAATCCTTCTATGAGAACAGCTACAACTTCAAAAAACGCCTTCGCGCTAGAGGTTACCCTCACAATCCGATAGAAAAAATCACCTCTGAGGTTAAATTTACCGAACGGAAGTCAGCTTTACAAAAGAACAATGAAGTGCGAAAGAAAATTCTGCCTTTCGTTACCACGTACCACCCTGCTTTGCCGAACCTTAAAAACATTTTAATGAGCAAATGGCACTTAATTCAAGATCAACCATTACTGAGAGAAATATACAACGAGCCTCACATCATTTCATATAAAGGAGCAAAATCGCTGGGAGATATCCTCGCTAGAGCAAAACTATAAGGTCACGTATCACACTATCAAGAGCTCATGAGTCGTGTTTGGCTTGTCAACACCTTCCACTTAAACGAAGTTTTAGTCAGTGTAGCTGCTATTTTAAAAAGCAAAAACACGATTTCGCGCGCGTCGCGTTTTAATGAAGACGTTTATTTTAAAGCAAGTACATACAGCCTAATTTTAATGACCTTCGAGCACTGTCACACTTTCGTTCTCTTGATGTGATGCAGAATTCAAAAACGTGACTAAAACTTTGAGAATACAGGAAATATTTTATCTGTCAACAAAATGAGTTGATTTACGGGATACAGGAAATATAAAACTTGTCAGTGTTAAAACAGCATGATAGCGGCATTTGTTATTTACTTTTGTGAAACAAAGAAAAGTTGGCGGGCGAGGGTTTTTTTTTCCTTTGACATTACTTTCTATTTTAGTTAATATTTTCCATTTCATTTCTTTATTTTTATTTTACTTCGTCTGCCCTCATAACTTTTAAGCTTAAGCCGATTTGTGTTCTTTACGTCTGTCAGTCAACAACATTATAGCGGTATTCTACACAGGCTAAAGCCTTTCCCCCGCGGTGATTGCATTTGTTTACCAGCCCTTGGTTGCCGCTTAATAGTGTCCGTTATGTTCTTCTTTGCACTGTACTACACTGTTAGCACTTTAATTAAAGAAGTGCACAACAATAGTAAGAACACGTGTACAACAAGACAATTTTGAGTGAGTATAAAGTGTAAAGAGATAATCTACAATACATACAGAATATGAGGTGAAAATCAAAGCTTCAGCTGAATACCTCTTCTCCGAGCTAACTGCCTTTTGCGCGCTCTCCATATAGCTTTGTGATCATTCGCGTGGGACTTAAAATCAGAGACTTAACACAAGAGAAATGGGTTCACAAGCCGGATGACATCTAAGCGACAGTCTTTATCTTTATTAACCAATCACAAAGCTCGCTACTCTCGCTACCTACGAAATGCATCTAGCCAATCAGAACACACCTTACGAGAGCTGCTACACAACATTTCTTCATTTCATTAAAGTTTGTATTGCTTGTTTCTTTACACTTAAGTTCCCTACTATTGTGCTCTTGACGTACATGTATGTAAATTGAATGCCAATCCCTTATGTGTATTTCTAACCTAGCTGTTCTTTTAATGTACTCGTTTATTAACAGAACTGGTGCAGCCACTACAACAAAAGAGCTGCCGGAATTGCTGCAAAATATTTTGATCACAGTCCTATGCCATGGAGGTATACTAGTAAAATATTACTGAGGCCGGGTATTCCGGTACATATTAGTGCTTTAGGATAATCATCACCCTAAAATGTTATTCTTTGTTTATTACTCGAACCTACAGATATTAGTTTTAGTTTTACTAAGACCCTGAGTAGAACATTAGAAAATGAGAGCCCCCGGTAACATACTCTGCAAACTTCCATTGAACTTGTTCCTAACTTCCCTAAGATCCCCTGAGTTCGGCTCCATGGTATAACAATTATTCTTTGATATCGAGGTAAATATTCGTAAAGCCACTATTCACCGAGATTGAAAAGAATAATTGTTTTAGTATATACACACGAAGTGATCTCAATAAAATCAGAGAGGAAACCATTAAAAAGTACGATATTTGATTGACGGATCAAATCACGCGAAAGTTTAAAAATACTGACATTTAAAGAATTTTCAAACATGGCAATTCACAAGCTGATCACTTCGCAAACAGTTCGTTAAAAGTTTGAATTGTTTCCTTACCTGACAAGAAAAGTAGGGCCTTGTTGTTTTCTGTTGACTCGCCAACACCTGTTTCAATTTCAACAGCTCAGCCGTTCTTCCAGTGTCCGGTGTCCAGTGCCCGGCCAGTAATTTCGACTATGAATCGACTTTGGACCGGATTCAGACGCTAAACTTTCATGTACCGAACCTAGTGCTTAATTTATAACGTATTTTGTAAGCAGTGTGACTCTGAAATAATCACTTTTCTCCTTTTGAATTTAATGTATTTTTCTCTTATATTTGCAGGGTTAATGGTACGTTAAGGAATATTCCGGAGTTTTCAAAGGCATTTAACTGCCCATAAGGATCACCGATGAACCCTAAAAAGAAATGTGAAGTCTGGTGATAAATAAGACAAAAAAGGATGTTTAGTAGCAAACATATGGAAAGTGAAGAGCAATAAAGAGGCCTTTGCTGTGAGAATTTTTATCAGAGGACGTGATAACGAACCCGAAATATTTTCCGTCACCACAGGCAGCCCAAGCGCACTATGTGTCGGTTCGGGCTTCAGAGGTCATTTGGTTGAATTTGGTCGGAGTATACTAGAATTATTAGGGTATTATCTGATACTGATACTGATACTGATAAACTTTAATAGTATCTCTTCTAAAAGGTTTTTAAGAAACTATTTACAATAAAATGAAAAACTACTTACTACTATAACTACAAATAATATTATAAGATAAGACGAAAAATCATCAATGGATACATTAATACTATATTACAATGTCGGCACTTTGTATGCTGTCCCTTAGTTTCTTTTTAAATGTCGCAACAGATGTGGACGACTTCAAAGGGCTTTTTAGATCGCTCCAGATCTTAACCGACCTGTACGCAAACGAGCGCTGCCCTGAGACAGTCCTGAATAACGGAATGGTCAGATCATTTCTGTTGCGCGTGTATCTTGAGTGAATAGTGGTTCTCTGATTTACGTTAGAGCTAAGATACATTGGTGTAAGTCTTCTTGTTTGTCTGTTTGTACTAATAGCCTTTAAGATAACAAAGGTCGATATTTCTTGCATTATTACATGTGATTCGGGCCCTTACTGTTCGAGTCTTATCACATGTATTCGAATCTACAACGCTAAAAAAAAAAAAAAACTCACGATCACGCGAAATATTGATTCAAAAAGCTCCTTTACCTTAAGTTCATAGCCACTGTGTCCCACAGCTGGTTTAAACGCCGTTTCGTCGACTTTCTTTCCATCGAGTACTGAACACTATAAAAGAAGGGAAGGCTGGAGACCTTCCAGCCGATACTCGCCACGCGAAGGCCAATAAATTCAAAACAAAGCGATCGATCTCCCTAAAATTCCCACCAGCCATACCGAAGAGCGTATATCTACCCATTCGACGAGCGCCAGTTTCTAAATTCGGCTGCATGAGCCCAAGGAGTGCTGCATTTCGCATCGATTCTGGCCGGCTTCGCTTCGCCATGATGCGCAAGCTGACTGGTATCCTACGAGATTCAAATCTTGGAGCCTAGCGACCGCGTCAGATCGACAAAACGTCACTCTCGCTGGGAAGGGACGTTACTTTTACCCTATGGGAAACCGACACCGTCGGGGGACCCGGTGCGTTTAATTTGGGTTTCATGTGTCATACACGCGACAGCTATTTCCGGTCAAATTAAACGCACCGGGTCCCCCGACGGTGTCGGTTTCCCATAGGGCAAAAGTAACGTCCCTTCCCCGCGAGAGTGACGTTTCGTCGATCTGACGAGGTCGCTAGGCTCCAAGATTTGAATCGCGTAGGATACCAGTCAGCTTGCGCATCATGGCGAAGCGAAGCCGGCCAGAATCGATGCGAAATGCAGCGCTCCTTGGGCTCATGCAGCCGAATTTAGAAACTGGCGCTCGTCGAATGGGTAGATATACGCTCTCCGGTCTGGCTGGTGGGAATTTTAGGGAGATTGATCGCTTTGTTTTGAATTTATTGGCCTTCGCGTGGCGAGTGTCGGCTGGAAGGTCTCCAGCCTTCCCTTCTTTTATAGTGTTCAGTACTCGATGGAAAGAAAGCCGTCGAAACGGCGTTAAACCGGCTGTGGGACACAGTGGCTATGAACTTAAGGTAAAGGAGCTTTTTGAATCAATATTTCGCGTGATCATGATTTTTTTTTTTTTTAGCGTTGTAGATTCGAATACATGTGATAAGACTCGAACAGTAAGGGCCCGAATCACATGTAATAATGCAAGAAATATCAACCTTTGTTATCTTAAAGGCTATTAGTACAAACAGACAAACAAGAAGACTTCATATCTTTAAGATTTTTGCATTTATTTGGCATCAGATAATACCCTAATAATTCTAGTATACTCCGACCAAATTCGACCAAATGACCTCTGAAGCCCGAACCCACACATAGTGCGCTTGGGCTGCCTGTGTTTGTTATGACAATTCTGATGTCATTGCAACCCTAGTCATAACAAATTTTCATCTTTATCTAATACAACTGTGGTGACAATTTTTCCAAATCTTTGTTTGTCTTGTTTATGTCAAAGTAGTTTATGCTCAAACTTGGGAGGTATTGACCCTGAAAAACTGTATCGAGCCACCTTAACGTAAATTTATTCTTCATACGTTTTCGTATGGTATAAAAGGGGTTACTTTCACGATGTTGCGTAGCTTGACATTGCTGGTTTAGTCAGTGAAAACACTCTTAAGTAAAGCAACCATGTCACTCAAATAGGGGGTTTGTTGGTGTCGGCAGCGCGGAGAAGATTAAGGTAATTCCCTTGAAATTGTTCTACTATCAAACTTTTTTTGAAACTTGGCATAATGAACATTCATGATATGAACATTAAAAAAATGCAATAAAAAGATGGGGTCACCGTGCTTGTTTACGCGTCAGCAGGCTCTTAAACTAGGGTATTTTCACTGGTTGCGTGTTAAAAATTAGAATCCCCTTCTTACAAAATAAAGTCTTTGTTATTTGAAACACACAAAATTTTATCTTGTAAATAAAGCTTCTCTTATTCAAATAAACACTATTGCTTCATTTAATTCGTTTTTGAATGCCTGGTGGTGGGGCATTGCACTTTTTCGGACAGTTCCGTTGTTAGCGTGAAGTCCTCGCCTTGACCCAAATACAGCAATTACGAAACTATTTCCCCCCCCCCCAAAAAAAAATCATGTTCTACTATCAAACTTTTTTTCTTCTTCGAATATGTTTTTTATTACACTGTTCTTAGCAAATACCTGGGAAAAAAATCGGGGGTCACCGTGCTTGTTTCCTCACAAACTGCTGTGAAAGGCGGTCTGGATGGATAATTTGCTCGGCGGGGACTGGGGCGAGATACAAAATAACGCTCATCGTGTTCGAAGTATGCACTCGAGATCAAGCTTGTTTTCGGTTGTTTTTATGTGTTTGATATCGCCAACACAGAAATTCAAACTTGAGAAGAGTACATTAAATACCAAGGAAGGAGGTAAGTCAAGATTTGAGGAGAGTTTGGAGTTATGAATCTTAATTTTGGGCTATTTTGTATTCCAGTGAGCTAGGGTTCGATTTTTTTGCTTTTGCATAATAATGCTTGACAAAGAAACTTGAAGAAAAGACTATTGATTCCTATTCTTCATATGTTAGCTTGTTTGATTTCTATACACAGCAAAATGTGAATTCAACAGCAAACTTCGCGTTTACATCAAAGATTGGTCTACCTCGCGTGGTTCTGGTGCTACGGTGGGTCTTATTTGTTCCAGAAATATTCGTCTCTCCACTCTCGGAGTTTAAACAACGTATGTACAGTAGCGATCCTAGGCCAGATACTGGTTCGTTAATGCAGTTGGAGAGCCGTAGAGATGTCCCACAGGCTTCACAGCCCCCATAATCCAAAGCCTCAGCCAGGACATTTTAATAATTCCACAACTCGACGGCCTCGAAGTGAAAAACCACTGCAGACTTCGGGATCACGCACATTTCTGTAATTTTCTTGTTTTTCGATAGCAAACCAGGAAACTGTCAGCCGATCTGCGGCATTATTAGTGCGAATAAAAGCTTTAGCTCTGCAAAAGCGGCCCTTTTTTGTTCCTTTAGCGCTAGTGGGAAGAACCGCCGCCATCTTGGATGTCCCAATATTATGCGCAGTAGAGGGTGCGCAGTGCAAAACAAGGGAATTACCTTAAAGGACAAAAGGTTTAATACAATTGGGCTCATCTCCGGTGTAATAGAGTGATTTTACTTAACCTGTGAAACAGGTAGCAGAATACTACGCACTATCACGCACTAATTCTATGATCTTCTTTTGTTTACCTGTAGTTATTTTGCAGCAGTTGTTAGTCTGGTATCTGTTTCACGGGTCAAGTAAAATCACTCTATAATTTATTACTCACAGCTGACGTAAAACAAAAAAAAAAACAATGAACCTATCGCTGCCAGTATTTCATAAAACAAAGAAAACGAATAAATTATATTTCACCAGGGATGACGCTATAATTGATTATTGAAATAATTCTACAAAATAACACTGGTACGCAGACATCACAGCAACAAACATCAATACTTGCATAACCAACCGGTTTAAGTTCTTAAAAAGTGAACATTTTTATTCCTAGCAGCGATAATAAGCAGCCGTATACTTTTGCATTTAGGACAAAGGGCGTAAATTAGCATTTCAAAACAAGGTTTTTTTGTACAATTAGTTGTATTTATTGGACTCTTTCGTCGAATAATTAAGAGGAAGCAGGAATCGGCAATGGAATTAGCTACTAACCTCTCCTCGGAATCAGAAAAATACATTAGAGATATTGTAAGTAAAACATTTATTTTAACTTGTGGACTTGAAAATGTACTTAATGACTAAGGATTAATGTATCATCGAACATTAGGCTTTTGATCAACAGTGAAATAGAGATATCGATACCATGAATCATTCTCGGTTTACCTGCAAACTCAGCTGAAGGAAAATTTCTTTACAAAAAAGGACTGAGTGCAGTCTTCGAATCCACTGATAAATGAGAAGAAAAAGTCATAAAAAAGTTGTTCTGATTTGTTAGTAGCTTTACTGTGTTTGCATTTGTTTTCGTGACTTAGGTCAAGGTGAAGAAATCTGTTTCAGCCCTTCAGCAGGGTATAACTTGGTGCTTTTGAGTTAAAAAATGAATGGATAAAAAATATTTTTATCTGCTCTATTATTATTGTTGTTGTTGACTGTCATTTCGCTACCCAATTATTCTACGAAACGTAAGCAGTAATGAATTCTCGTCGAATGAGCATCATTTAAATAAGAACAGTCAAATGGTTTACACTATTGATATCGCATTAAGAATGAACAATAAGACTTACGGCGACGTTTTAATTGCTATCATACTCAACTTTCTTCTTCTATTCACCTTTGTATTGGTCAGTTTCTCGCTATCTTTCGATAGTTTTTTAAACCTAGACAGTCTCGCAAGGATCACTTGAAGGATATTATATAAAGGAGACAATGCTTGAACTCGTCTCCTTCTCATGAAGCAGAAAATCGAGGTTTGAGTTCTGATGAGGACAGGGGGTCGGTATTATCCTATTTCTGCATGACGGGGAGTCGTCGTCGACTCTTGTAGAGTTGTGGAAGTGTTGAAAAGGCCCCCTTCTACTTCTGTCTAAGCCCGCACCTCAAGAAGGCCTGAAAATAACAAAGTTCACCGAGGGCCCATACAGCGCTTATGCTAATTACTACCTGAATTGAAAAGATTTATGGAAACACGTTAGTTTCTGGGTTGGTATCTGTTTTTTTTTTTTTGCGTTTCCACCGCCCACTCCCCCATAATAGCTCTCTAAAGGTCTTCCTCTGCAGATGTGTTTTTTCCTCAAACAATCCGAAATCAAAGAAAACTATTGTTTTACCCCAAAAGAGGTGACGTTTAAGGTATTCGTTGAGGCTACTCAGTTTTCGCATTTTTACTTCATTCCTGTATGTGTCCTATTCAGCCTACAAACAGCTGTTCAAACCACATTTTCACATGTCAAACTATTTTTCCGTATACTAGATAATATGAAAAAAATGTTTCTGAAAAATGAAAGGAATTTATGAAATTTTTTATGCTGGTTGTTGTGTTTCAGGTGTTTCGATACAGTTTTTCGGGGACCATACCGAGAATTTTCAGTCTTAAAAGTGATTTTATCCTAATCCGCTCGCTATGAAATTTTCACCACTGGCTGACTTTGAATTGAAGTTTGCGCCATCTAGACCTTCTACTAAAAAGCCGACATCAGGAACTTAAAATGTGAAAATAAGCAAATAACCTCCATGAGAAGTAAAAAATTCTGTATGTTTGAATTTAAATAAAACGTAAATATATTTCAAATATTATAATATTTTCAATGGCCGTGATAAATTGTTTTTTTAAAAAAAAATAACTCGAATTAATCTTAAGTAGCGTCAGAGTGCTGCTTGATATCATAATTCGCTGCTTCTTTTTTATCTCTCGTTCTACCTCTTTCTCTTTCATGCACGTCAGTGTAGACATCAAAATTTAGTCGAAAAAAGACTCGACTTTGTTCTTCCTAAAAGTCCGGGTGGCCAAGATGAACATAACATGGACGTCCATCATCAAGTAAAAAAAAAGATTGTTACCTCTACACAAAGTAAAAAAGGTCATTTCACCCTGAGGTGCAGACGGAGCACGGACGGTCGCGTGATTACGAAAATTTCTCAGATACATGCAGGATAACCAAATTTTCTTACCCATGGTGCTAAAAAGCAGGAGCATGGTTTTTGAATTCTTTGCTAGAATGAGCATAATTTACAAAAAGGTAATTATTGGCATAATTGTAGAAGTATACGAGCGCTGCTAGGACCATAATATGCTACTTTTGCGAGCACAATCTATCACAGCCTACGTGTAAATGAGATCTGAATTTTCTTAAATTTAATATGAATGCTTTCGTAGCATGTCAATCCATCCGACTACTGAAAAATTGAAATAAAAAATTCAGTGATCGTGTAAACAAGCAGGAATGCAGATTTGAATTTGACTTTTAGCTCCAATAACGACTTTCAATGGGAATGGGAATAGGGGAAAGAAAAATGCTCTCTAACTACCGTCCCGTGCCGCGCAATAATTAAATGAATTTCTTTTAGTGGTAGGAGTATATCCACTTACTTACTCGGCAAAATCGTAGTAATTTTGAATAGAGAGAGGTGGGCCAAATTTTGGGGTCGTCGAATCCGTCTTTCAATTTGCCAAACCTCGTTACCAAGGTTCCCTCCTACACTGCCCGCGGAGCGAGAAGGAGAGCACACTGGGGACGAGGTTGAAAATTTGCGCATACCGGTACATTGTCAGTCTGGAGAAGAACGGCAGGAAAATGTGTGCGCTTTTGTATTGTAGTATGATTTTTTTCGAAACGGATTTCTGTTTTATTTTTCATAAAAAAAATGCGCACGATTTGGTACTGACAATCGGTGTTCTGAACGCCTGGTACAAGCTGGTAAACAATTGGAGAGATAAGTGTGCCCCTGCTGTGTACAAACTCCTAATTTCCTCAAGACCGTCGAGATGGAACGCATACTTGGGCTGCCATTTTCGCTTTGTTGTATCGAGGGGGTTAGCTCCAGGACCCGATAAATGCCCCCCCCCCCTCCCCCCCGTAGCCTGTTCCAGGCTCTCAGATAGTGGGGAAGGCGCGAAAGAGAAAGACGCGCGACAAGGGTGGCGGGGAGGAAAAAAAGGAAAACGGAACCTCTCCCCTGTTTCCTCCCTTTTTTTCTTGTTTGCGCTTTCTCAATTCTGCGGACCCGACTATCTCGGAGCCTGGAACAGGCTACCTCCTCAGCAGTCTGAAAAGACCGCCGTCTCCTCCCCCTAACCTACTAAGCCTCCCACTTCCCCCCCCCCCCCCCCCCCCCGCCTCCCACCTCGTGGTTAGGCTTTATCCAGGCTGGTGGAAAACAGTAAAAAAATATGTGACTGAGATTGTTTTGCCAACAAACAAAGGAAACAATCACAGTCAAATAAAAAAAGTAGTACTGTCTACCTTAGACGGTGTTTTTCTCTCTGCGTGGGAAAATAGAAATTTGGAGCTGTCCAGTGTCTTTTGCGACGCAGTGGGCAAAAAAATACGTAGGAAAATTAAACATGATGACAATCTGTCACAACATTGATTGACTGATTGATTACAGTTCTTATCTCCCTCGGCGATAGAAACGATAAACTTTATACTTACCAACTGAGCCCCGGGGAAATCATTTGTTTACGTTAACGTCGGTAAACAGAAGTGCGAAGGCCTTTCTCCTGGCTATTGACGTGTATATTGAACAGACCACTGGAGTTAAGATTAGCCGATTAAGATTGTTCCCGTCAGATTAGAAGGTAAATATGCCAGGAAAATCGTGAAAGTTTAGCGTTTAGCGGTGCCGGTATGAATTCAGCATTCAAGTTTTAAGTGGATAATAATTGTTGTGTTATTTATTAACGAAGTGTAAATGTCAAGAATCGGTATGGCGAAACACTAAAGGGACAGTAACCCAGCACTCTACGGTCAGCTCGCGTAATGAAGAAAGTTCAACATGCAACAGAGGTATTTCATTAGCGTGGTTTATATCGTCCGTTATCATCCAACACGTACTTCAATACTAAATAATACCACACTAAGGAAATATTATGATTATTATAAATAACGGTGTGGATAACAAGATTGACAAGATCTAACAAGAATATAATCAATGTGCAACCAAAATGGTTGTTACGTATAGAGTAACGAGGATTTGTGAAATTCAGTGACCTTGGGATTTATCTTGACCTCCACTGACAGAACAGTTACAGATATTTAATCATTATTTTTCTTTTTCCAGCTGAGCATCCCACGTCTTTTGCATCTGTGTAGTGAATATAAATAAGTTCTGTTATTTGCTTAACTTTAGAGAGATGCACAATCTCCAGGAGAAACACTGCTGGTAACAACAGAGGTTGAACAAGAAAGGAACGTCAAACGAACCAAACGACTCACCACAAGTGAAAAGCTGTCAAGAGGTTTTATAGCTTTCCTACTTGTCTTGTTCTTTCTCTTGGCAGTTATATTTGGATTTCTTTACGCAAAACGTGCTCATTCAAATTTGCAAACGAAAGAGCAGTGCCTCAAATCATACCCTTGCGTGACAAAAGAATGCGTGCTAACATCAGCAGGTAAGATGAACTCATTGTATGTGACTTGAGATTCATTAAATAAATAAATAATAGCTTTATTTAACCAGGGAACACCATCAGATAACTGTTCTCCCTAGTGCCCCTGACATCAATAAAATACAATATAAAACAATAAAAATTTACAATGTAAATTAGATAAACACATACATGATACTAGATAAGTACAATCAAGTTGGAAACTAATACACATGATTACAATTGCAGTCATTGCTCAAACTCAGTAAATATAATACTATATAGCACTGACTCGTCTTTTGAAACTCGCTATAGAGCCAGAGTTTTGTATGGTTTTTGGAAGTGGATTCCATAAAGCAATACTAGTATACGTAAAAGTTCGTTTCAAATATTCAGTTCTCGGTTTAGGCAAGATGAAATTATCCTTTTGTCTGGTATTGTAGTTTTGTATTTCTGAGTGACGTAAATAGTTTGTGTCTAGTCCCTCCAGTTGATTATTCAAGCACTTATACGTAAGGATGGCTTTGTCATAGTTTCTTCTCTGTTGTAACGTCGACCAGTTGAGTTTTCCACGTACCAGTGCAGATGGGTGTAGTTATCCACTGAGAGGATGACTCTTCCAGCACGATTTTGTAGTCTCTGTAGTCGTAATAATGATGACTCGCTACCTGTGCCCCAGACTACACCGCAGTAGTCAAATAAAGGTTGAATAGTTGTCTTGTACACAGTTTGAGCTGACGGTAAAGTAAGGCGAGGCATTATGCGTTTAAGGATACCTATTATTATCAATATACGCGGCCAAATTGAAAACCGCCTTCTTGAAAACACGCGCTTTGCGGGCCGCAAATGACTCCTAGCGGGCCGTTAATGTATTAACGGCCCTGCAGCTGATTGTTTCTCGGTTCATCATCGGATGAATATTAACCAATCAGGTTACGTTTATTGACGCGGGAAAACCATTCAGGTGCGAACAGCTTGCGTAGTGAACGTTTGCCGTTTGGAAATTTCATTTTAAAATGGAAGAACTCCCAAATTTTCAGCTTTTTTCTAGTCAAAACTCGGACTTAGACAACGAGCAACTGGATGAGATTGAGCAAAAAGCTCAAGCGAAAAACACCAAGAGAGCAACTGAGTGGGGAGTAAAAAAGTTCGAGAAATGGTGTGAGAAAAAAAAAATTACAGTGGATCTCAAAACAGTTAGTGCAACGGACTTGAGTGAAATTCTGCGAAAGTTCTTCGCTGAAGTGAAAACAGAGAAAGGCCAAGCATTAACTCATTGTTACCAATCGTTTTAAAACTAGATTATATTTGACATTTTATTGTAAACAAAAAGGAATTTTATTTGGCTCTTGTTTAGCTGTTCGTATTGTAGCAACAACTTTCCATACCATAGTTTCATGTTACATCTCTGTTAAACATTTTTTTCTTATTAAATGAGTTTGTACGATTTGGCCTTGTGTATTGATAATAATGATAATCGCATGACTTTTGTCGGTCATATTGTTTATTTGTGTCCCTCGTAGCATCATTTGCGCCCTTGCGCTTCGCGCTCGGGCGCAAATGATGCTACTCGGGCCACAAATAAACTATATGCCCTCCAAAAGTCATGTGATTGTCCTATTCTCGAGGAGACCTTATTGCGTAGGTAGTCAGTGTGACTTCACCAAGAGATGTTACTGTCTATTACGACTCCATGGTATTTAAAGGCCTCAACTCTCTTTATGGCATGGGAATCCCATTTTTAAACAGTAAAGTGCTGGCAAGCGTAAAATGTCTGAGTCTCTGCGGTGAACCAACAACCATAAACTCGCACTTCTTAGGATTCAATGCCAAACCATTTAGTTTAATCCATTTGGAGATATTTTCAAGATCATCATTTAGCCTTCTCAGAATCTCGTCAGCATTGTTGGAGGAATAACTCAAAGCAGTATCATCAGCAAACATATTGATAGTGGAGTGAGAAATGTAGCAAGGAAGGTCGTTAATGTAAACTAAAAAAAGTAATGGCCCCAGGCAAGAGCCCTGGGGAACTCCTGATAAAATGTGTTCTGTCGATGAAAGTACACCGTTGTAGAAAACTTGCCGTTGACGGTTGTCGAGATATGAAGAAAACCAGTCCAAGTCAGATCCAGTGACTCCAAGAGTTTCGAGTTTCCTCACCAGGATGTTATGTTTTACGGTGTCAAAGGCTTTCGCCAAGTCTAGAAATACAACTGCTGTAACTTGTCCCTTGTCGATGTTAGTCAACCAGTTATCAACAACTTTTATCAAGGCTGTTTGCGTTGATCTTTTTCTTCGGAAACCGTGTTGAGAAGGGTGCAAGAGATTGTTGTTCGTCAGATATTTATAGAGTTGTTTGTGAACTTCTTTCTCAAATACCTTCGCTACAATTGGCAGAACCGAAATTGGACGGTAATTTCCAACTTGATCTCTTGATCCTGATTTAAAAAGAGGAGTCACTTTGGCTACTTTAAAGTCTTGAGGAAAGACACCCTTTGACAAGGATAGATTGAAAATATAAGTTAATGATGGAGCAATGATATCAGCAGCTGCTTTCAGAAGGCGAGGAGGGATGTTGTCCAGTCCTGCTCCTTTGTTAACTCTTAGAGATTTCAGCTCATTAAGCACTGATGGAATTTGTATAGGCTGAAATTTGAAGGAGGAACAAGTTGCTGATGTCCAAACAGGTTGTAAATTGGTCTGAAGAGATTCGCCAAGTTTAGAACCAATTGTAGCAAAGTATGAATTGAAGTGGTTAGCAATATTAGATAGAGACGTTTTTATTTCTCGTCAATTTCAATGTTGTTTGGAGTTTTTGAAGGCTTAGGTAGCAGCTTTTTGAGTGTAGACCATATTCCCTTTGGATCCTTGTTACTGTTGGATATTAGAGTTTTATAGTAGGTTCCTTTTCTTTCCTCATCAACAACGTTACTTCATTCCTTAGTTTCTTGTTGGAATTCCAATCGACTTCAGACTTTGTTTTTATGGCTTTACAATGAAGATAGTCTCTTTGTCTCATCATGTCTTTGACGTAGTTAGACATCCACGGACATGGGTCTCCACGAACAGTTGTAGTTTTTAACGGAGCATGTTTGTCGCAGGCTTCTGTAAACAAAGTCTTCCAGGTGGACCATGCAAGATCTGGATCGTCAATACCATTGATCATTTGTAGCGGTAGAGATCGCACGTCATCGCGGAATTTATGTTCTTCAAAACGCTTGAAGTTCCGGAATGTTATCTTTCTAGGTGGCTTCTTTACACTTCTCGCGCGATGTCCACGTAGACAAGTGAGTGGTCACTGATGCTAAGATGACAAACACCACTATCGTGGATCTTTTCAGGATGTGTGGTTGCAATGAGATCCAATAGACTAGTTGAAGTCTCGGAAATTCGTGTAGGATCTTTAATAAGTTGAGACAATTGATGTTGTACCAGGATCGATTTAAGATTTGTTGTTTGAGGAAGGCGTTGGAGCATATTACAGTTGAAGTCCCCAAGGACCAAAAATTCTGCTTGAATTTGAATATTATCTAACACAGCTTTAAACTCATCGAAAAACTGATCGTCTTTGGGAGGCCTATATACCGAGGCAAGAAGTAGTGGCTTCGAGTGTGGCAGTTTTTGTTCGAACCAGATTGCTTCTAAATTTGTAGATTCCAAGTCGGGTCGGTGATTGTAAGAGAATTTGTTTTTAATAAAGGCTGCAACACCTCCGCCATTTCCGCTCTCTCTATCCCTTCGATTCGCAATAAATTATAACTGGGTAGATCAATTTCTGGGTTGTATATTCTCTGGGTTGCACGTGTAAAGCACCCTCGGTATTTGAAATAAGTGTTTAATATATACATTTGGTCAGGGCTAAAAGCGAGGCTCCCATCATATCAAACTCTTGTCATACATTGATGAACATTTGATATTCAGTAATCATACATGAAGCACTCGTTCACTGCGTATGCGTAGTTCAAGGCAGCATTGCTAAATTTGAAATGGCGGAGTGAGGTATTGAGGTATATTGACGAGTATTTACCAGTGTTTAAAGCTAAGAACAAAAATAAAATGAGAAAGGATAACCAACTTTGTGAAATTGGAATTCGCGAGGTCGATAACGAGAAGAAAAGGATCAAAATTCACTACAAAGGTTTTCGCGAAGATACAGATGAGTGGCGTGACAATGGTTCTCTATTTGACCTCGAAGGATTTCATGCTGTAGTAAATTTCGAATTGATATTTCGGTCCGGTTTTCCATCCATTCAACAACTTTGCCCGCACGTCTTTAAGCCGTTTGCAGTACTGAAATCTTCTTTTTGAAGACGTTTAGAATACGGCTGTTAACAACAACATCGCTAACACCAGATTCTTCAAAAATTGTTTTCCGACGACAGCGACTGTGGCGGACTCGTAACCGATTTCTGCGTTTTTATTCTTCTTGCCATAATGTATAAATGAGAAAGCTGAAAGAAATAAAATGTAGACCCCGGAAAGTTAATATTATAGGACATTATTGACTCAAAACGCAAATCTGATTTTAACCTGACAATATTTTCACGGCTGGACGTATAGTACTTTTGTATCAATCCACATCCTAGGCCTCAGTATCTGAGCCAAACCTTCAAACGGAGATAAAGGGCTCAGAGAAGTACGATAATATTGAATAGTCACACTTACTTGTTCATTTAGTGTCGGAATGAAGGAACCGTTGCTTCCCGTACCATCCGCATTGCCAATTGCTTTGCTACCCTTTCACGCTTGGAAAACTGGCAAAAATCACAAGGAGCAGGATGTAGCTGTTTTGAGAGGCCATTTGACGGGCTCAAATCTGCTCTTTGTCAGACGTTTTACATATGGGCCGCGTCACGCGAAAAGGGCCCGGACGACATGACACGTGATTTCGAGAAATTTGCATTTGAAAACAACTGCTCAAAATGGCGTGAGATTTGGGTTACTCGCGCGGGGTGTTCAGTTAATGGCGAAAACTTTCGCTCAGAAGGATTTGGGATGCCTAAGAAGCAGTCAGATGTTCCATTTAGAACCTAGGTATTTATTTTTAATTCATAGATAGGAGATCGGTGGTGTATTTCATAACTAATTTTGTTGATTAAAGCGAGTTTCATTAACTGAGTCTTGGCGGGACTCTGTACGTGTGTCTTCTATTGTTTTATCGAAAGTTTGTTCCTTTGCTGCCTCTTTTTTTCTGGGTTTATTCTTACGTTTCTCTGTCTTGACACAATGGAGAGTTTTTCTTTGGATTCCGCCATTGATCCGGAGCTTCACGAAGTTATGGATGAGTTGTTAGAAAGCGTTTATGGCGAGGAAATTTTAAGTCAACAAAGTCAACTTTCGGTAGTGGCACAGGTTAGTGATGAAGACGACAATTGTGACAGCGATAATGAAGCTTTTAGTTGTGATCCGGACCCTACGAGACTGGCTAGAGAATTTGTCGAATCTAATAACTGGGAGGGAGAGAATGACGATGATGTTTATGCCGAGGGAGACGAAGAAGAAGAAGGAATTCCCGAGCGGTGCGGCTGCTCAAAACAATGTTTTTCTCTGTTCGAAAATAAGAGACAGCTGGTCACTGATTATCGACGTAATCTGGCAGAGTTTACAAAAGACGAGAAGGAAATTTTGCTATTGACCAAACTAGAACAGATGGAACACTCGGGAGAGGAGACCAGGCAGGGGAAAAGGACTTGCCAACGATTTAATTATTCTTTCCAAGGACATCAGATTTGTGAGGCCTCCTGGCGATTCATTCATGACATAGGTGAGCTGGTAACAGTACTACGGTTTTTTCCTATTAGAGAGCAGGATAACATTAAATTTAAGCCTTGTTTCTGTCAGGGACAAAACGAAAACCGGATATGCTGATATCGAATCGAATTAGTCAGTAGGTAGAAGTCTTTTTGGGAGGGAAAAATGAAAACCGGGTTTTTATGCACTAATAATATTAACAGCTAGCAAATTAGAACTTGCAATTGTTTGTAGTTAACAGAAAAGTCTCTATTGTAGTAGTTGTCTGATGTGCCTAAAAGAAATCGAAATGACTTTAATTTTGTCTGGCCTATCAAAAGAAAAAGTTCTCAATTTGTTAGAGGCTTGTTTTTAATTTGTAAAAACTTATTAATTTGTATTCAACGCATGCAGGCTCGAAAAGTTTCAAGAACCTTAAAAGGCACTTCAAGGAAAAAGGGGTTGTTCCAAGAACACATGGGCTAAAGGGTACCAGACCACATAATGCATATCCCTTTGAGGTGAGATATAGACTTTTATTCATAATAAGTTATCACAGACTTGAAATGGGATAAGTAAAACCTTTTCATTCAACTAAATAACATTACTAGTTGTGTGTGCATGTGTGTGTTTGGAGAAAAGGAAGAGCATGTGGTTTTTATCAACTGCAGAGTATATTTAAGATGAGTACATGAATATTTATTCTATAGTCTTTCCAGCACCGAGCCATATATGAATTTCATGTATTTGACTTTTTAGGTGATTGAAAATGTGGTGAAATTCATTACCAGCTATGCTACAGAGTATGGTCTTCCAATGCCAGCAGCTCCACATGGGCGTGATAACCATCCCCCAATTTATTTACCAGCATCCGACACTAAATTGGTTGTATTTAAAAAATACGTAGAGGCTTGTAATAGCTACACTCCTGTTCGCAGATCAGTAGGTTTAACTCTTTTTAAGTCAATTTGGCTCAGTTGCTTGCCACACATCCGGCTTATGGAGCCCCGCTCTGATGTTTGTCATAAGTGTGACAATTTTAGGAAGCTTATCATGGATGCAGTTACAGAGGAGGACAAACTTGAGCACACTGAAGCTTACAACAACCATGTACGAAAGGCCAGACAGGAGCGGGAGTTCTACAATGCCTGCATTAAAAATTCAGCAGAGGAGCTAGCCTCCCTCCCTGAAGTTCCGTCTGGTCCTCAACAGCCATGCTCGCAGGAATTTAAAAACACCCATTACACATTTGATTTTGCAATGAGTTTCACTTTGCCCCACCAATGTTTGCAAGTAGGGCCTCTTTATTTTCTTACTACCCTTAAAGTCCACTGCTTTGGCATCTGTTGTGAGGCTGTAAAAAAACAAGTAAATTTTCTTTTCAATGAAGGGGATAGTATTGGTACTGATGGCAAAAAGAGCCATGGTCCAAACAATGTGCTTAGTATGTTGCACCATTATCTATGTAACTTTAGTTTGGGAGAGAAAAATGCCATTTTTCATGCCGATAATTGTGGGGGGCAAAATAAAAATAAAACTTTAATGCACTACTTTGCATGGAGGGTGGGAACGGGCTTACATAGAGAGATAAATTATCATTTTATGGAACCGGGGCACACAAAGTGTATATGTGATGGATGCTTCGGCAAAGTTAGACAGCTGTTCCGAAGGAGTGATGTTGACACAACTGCTCAACTAAGTAGTGTAATAGAACGATCCGCAAAAATTAATTCTAGCATTATGTACAGGGATACTCATGAGGCAGAGCCAAATTTTCAATGGTATGGGTGGGACACCTATTTCAATGCGGTTTTTAAGCCATTAGTAGGTATTCGGAAATATCATCATTTTCGATTTACACATGAGGATCCAGGCTATGTTTATGTTAAAGTACATGTGTCTGATGCAGAGGAAACAAGAGTATGCTTGCTGAAGAGGGGTTTCTCCTGGCCCCCAGCCATACCTGCACTTCCTGACCCTTTACCAGCAGCTGGCTTTTCACAAGAAAGGCTCAAATACCTTCGTGACCAAGTAAGACCATTTGTCCGGGAAGCATTTAAAGCGAATTTCTGTCCCTGATTTTATTGCCGTTCATCGTTCATCTCAATCATTTTCTTTTTTAAGCCATTGAAATACTCAATAAGCTCATTTGGTCCCAGTAACCAAGTTTTTGGCATAAGAATATATTAGACTTGAACCTGTATAGCACTGGTCAAAATAATTCTTGTACATGTGATAAAAAGACCACCAAAATATAGTGAGGTGGCTACTCAGTTTGCTTTAAAAGAAGCAAATGTGCTCTGAATTTAGAGCCAAGACATAAAAAACAGTTTTGAATGTTTCTTTGGATATAAACAAAAAGAATTCATTTCATGATTGTAAAGTATAACCAGTACGAAGCCGAGGGCTAAAGGCGATTCAAGGGGAAACAGTTTCGCCTACCTGTATCTATAATGATTTCCTGTAAGTGAGCAATCTTGTGTAGTGCTGTTGGAATAAACTGTAGAGCATTTCAACAACTTGCCGCTCGAGTGGTTTGTTTTGATTGTTTTGTCGCTTCCCTCTTCACCGATTTTTGATTCTAGAATGCTGTAGAATACTTTGAAGTACAGAACCTCACTGTACAGTGGTGTACAGCGATAAATGAACCACAAAAGCCATACTGGAAGGAAAGAAACAGCTCAAAATTGCTCACAGGAACATCAACAAACTTCAAAAGCATCCTTGGATCTTGTTTCAATTTTCATTGTATTCAAATAGCGTAGTTTATCACTCGCACCCAGTCCCAGTCCTTCGCTGCTTGTGATGTTTTCTCAGTCTGGTGATGTCGCGGAAAGACTTGAATAATTCACGCATCGAGAAGCTCTTACTTGTCAAGAAAGTACCCAGCCTACAGTCCTAGACCTATTTAACTTCATCACGGGCAATCAAATAATTTTCTGCTTTAGAACTGAAATTGTGGGTCTAGTCTTTCGCTTGAAATTTGAAGTTAAGTGAGTCCAACATGGCGGAAAATAGCGGAATCAGTACGTGAGCGCGCCCTTTCTAAGGTTGATTTTTCGCACTTTAACTCTTGCAGGATGATTATTTCCATCTCTGTGATACTTCTCTACCATTAAAGGGCACAAATTTCAAGAAAAACAAAAATCAGTATAATATGTCGTCCGGACCCTTTTCGCGTGACGCGGCCCATATCAAAACAAAGGAAATTTGTTCCTCTCTTTGATTTTGGCGGTACATTTTCAATTCGCACTTGCGTAAAAGAGTTATCGCCCAAGATCCCTCGCTCGGTCGTGTTTTGATCACAAACGCCTTGTTAATTTTGATCGAACCGCTCGGGAAAATTGAAAAATGACGAGGGTAAAATTTTACTTTGGAGTCAGAAAATTAGCAAAATGGAAAGCCATGATATCATAGTTAAATATTCCAGTGGTACATTGAGTTACTTTTAGTATACAGAATGAGTACGACGATAAAATATCCGAAAATCGCACCCGATTTTAGTGAGGCGTGGTCGCAAAATTCAATTAAAGACTATTTGTACCCCTTGAGTTTCATATGAATAAATTTATAATTAAAATCAAACAATAAGCTTGTATTCCACAATTCAGTTAACTAATTAGAGCACATTCATGTGACTTTTGAGGGAAAGGCTAAGTAATTTTAGAGAAAAATAATTTGCAAACAGCCCAAGAGTGATCCAAATCTTGCATCGAGTTAATAGCCTCATATGTACAACCAAAAACTAGCAATCATCTTCGATCACATTTGAGAGCCATAGTGACTCTTGATCACCGTAGATTAATTAGGCCTGGAAAAGAAATAATGCCGATTTTTTTTGCGTTCGACAAGTTTACTTTACAAAATATGACCGCTCCCTTAAAAGCAGCTTCAGCCCGTTTGATTATCTGGGCTATAATTTTTCATTAAAATGACTTTAAATTACCCGATCTTAAAAAAGGTGTACTTAATGGCGGAGTTTCACGTAATTCATATGTAAGTATTACAATTTCTGCTATCTAGATTTTTTTTTTCATGAAGATATTAGTCACGCAAAATGTACCGTTCGAGTTTCGACAAGTTTTGCGTCGTTATTTGCTTGCTGTCAAGCATCTATGGTCGCAACTGTATCCGAAGACGTAAAAATGATCACTTCTAGCCATAATTTGCCATTATTGTCCATAAGATATATAGTTCTTCTTTTTAGTGTTGTCTAAACTCGAGCGAGATTTTTTTGTATAGATCGTTTTCACTGTCACGCAACAAAAAATGATTTGGAAACCGTTCAGTGGTAGAAGCCAAGGAAATGAAATGCTATAAAAGACTAATTTTTAAACAATTTGACCAAGTCTCAGGTCTTCATGGCCCACAGTTTCTGAGTTATTTGTCGAAACGTTTGTTGTCCAGTTGGGTTAGGAAAGAGTTTATGGATTGTGTCTCAATGACATTCAGGTGTAGGCTGTTCCAGTCCCTTACGGTATTAGGGGAAAATGAGTATAAGTCATGATAGTTTGTTTCAGACGCCGCGACTGTCATGTTTTGTGTCGTTCCAGGTTTCTTTAAACTCTTGTGAGCTATCCAAACTTTTCAAGTGCTTCATGCCTCAGCTCTGCCTATAAGATACTGAAATACGGAATCAATTGCTATGTTGGAGGAAGGAGAACGTATAACATTCCTGCTGTTCCTTCGCTGGGTTTTGAACGGTGGGAATCATCGCGGCCTGATTTCAGGATTTAGACGCCATCTTAGACTGGCACAAATGGCCTCGATCGAATGCGATATTTTTCTCGGCAATTTTGTGCCACCACGCTTACTCGACGCGTTGAACATTTTGATTGATTTAGTTAATTTAGTTCACGCAACTTTGTCCTCAGGCTACTTCTCTGTATACGACTATTGACTCTATGCAAGGTTTATTTTTTTTGTGTCGTTCCAGGTTTCTTTGTGGACTGTATGTTTTTTCTGAAAGCGATCAACCCTTCATTTAGTTTCAGTGGTTCGAAGTTTGTTTTTTTAAGTAGCATACTAGTAAATCAAAAGGGGCATCGCGTTTTGGCCTGGTTAAATCTATATATCAGTGAAGAGTTCGCAAGTCGAGAGGTGATTGTATATAATATTATTTTATTTTGTAATCACAAACAGCTTCCGTAAGTATCTTTCGGATTTTTGTGATCCTTTCCCGTACCTGTTTGGACTTTTCTGCATGCATTCCCTTTCTGCCAACTATTGCCTCTTCCTTACTGGTACTTAGTTTCCCGGGTCTTTAATTTTGCGTTTTTCGCAATTGTAAAAAAATGCGAAATTGAAGACCCGCGAAAATTCTAGCGACATTTAAACACGCGAAATTTAAAAGAAAATTCAATTATCACTGAAAAAATGATCAACATGTAAGAAAAACAACGTGTACAGCATATCTGTCAACAAATACACAAATTCAAAACACTGTTTTTTACTTGTAAGTTCCATTTTACATTTTTGTTGTGAAATAACGTTAATTTGCAAAGATTTCACATATGGATTAGAGAATATAAATGTTGAGAATCTTTAAATATGCGTTTTGCTTGTTCCAGTTTATCTAGAAATTTTCAAAAGTTCAGACTATTTAAAAAATAAAATGAAATTGAGGACGCTTGAATCGCGAAATTTAATGCCCTTTTTCCCATTTGCCTACTGTAGCGTAATCCTCTCGAAACTATGTACCAATAAGGTACGTGTTAGGAGGAGGAGCATGTTTAGCTTCTTATCAAAATCTTGAGTTGGTCAAGAGGGGCCATCTATTTCTGAGTTTGGTCAAGTATTGCGTAAATTTTTTCTTTATTTTCCAGAACTACTGAACTGTTTAGATCCAAAAATTGATCCTTGTGAAGACTTTTATAAGTACGCTTGCGGCGGATGGATAAAGAGAAACCCACTTCCGTATAAAAGGAAAGTATGGAATCAGTTCACTAAGCTGGAGGAGGAAACAAGGAAATTTATAAACAATATTCTACAAAATAAAGAGATTCAGGCCGAGTATTCCAAGGTATAACAACTCTAAGCTGCATAACCAAGCTTTAAGATTAAGGTTAATTTAAGGTTATTCTTAGCGGCCGCGGCCGCGGCCCCAGCCTTTGTGCGGTTGAAGTTTATATCAACCACCCGCGACGAAAAATCGTAGATTTCCCATAGAATTCTCATTAATTTGCGGTGTTACTAAAAGCTGCGTACTCCACACTAATGGTGTTGTTCCTTGACCTTTGCTTCGCCCTCCCTTTCTCAATAAAATTTAGTCTGTTTAGTGTCAGACTTGTGATATTAAGGCTGCCAAATGAATGTTTTGAAACATGCCTTGAGTGCAGATTCTACAGCTTTCTACGGTATTTTAAATCTAGAGCATTTAAATTAGTGTTATGTAATTTATGTTTAGCCATGAATCAGACCATGTAGTAACTGGTTTCTCTGTGTTTTCTACAGATTTCATCCTTTCGAAAGGGAAAAGCATACCATGTATCCTGCCTAGATACTGAAACAATCAACAAAAGGGGTACAAAGCCATTAGAAGATCTTATAAAAGAGTATGGATCTTGGACAATAACCTCCAACAACTGGGATGGAAAATCATGGAGTATGGTCAATTACCTTGCCAAGATGAGAAGGGAACTCGCCTTAGGACCATTTTTCACTGTGTTTATTGGCGCCGATCAACGTAACAGCATTCAAAATACTATCCAGGTAAGTGATTATCATAAAACAAAAAAAGAACTTACAATGTAAGAGTGAATGTCCACTAACGTCGGGCAATGGGTGGCACATGATGAAAATCAATTTTTTTCAGTTTTTGTCTTAAGATACCGTATGGTGGTCCGAGAAACGTGGTAGTGCTTTTTTATTGAAATGTTCTTTTGAACGCGAAAAAAATAATAAAAGCCTGTTTCTGCCCCACGTGTCGTGAAAATATGCGAACAAAACGTGTTTAACACCTTCTAGTAAACTTCGTCCTGTTTAATTCGCCTCAAAGGGATACTCTCAGAAAAGGTCAAAAAGACATTTTGAATGTTTGCAAGTTATTTGAGTACAGTTTTAAACCTGTGGATTTATTTTAAGATCGTGGTGATCATCTGAAATTCACCGAAATTCGCTTGCCTAAAATTCTAAATTTGATGCACTTTTTCAAAAGAAAGTTTCATTACCCGGTAAAGCACCGAATCACTTGAAACAAGGAATTCTCAAGAGAGAAAATGAGGTACTAAAATGTGATGTAATTTTTTTCTCCGGGCTTTCTATCAGCGCCGTGTGCCAGCGCTCTAAAAATCTCGAAAATCACAAACTTATGACATGTCAGCATGTGGAAACCGTAAACAGACGCGCCGAACAAATTTCCGAAACTTGCAGATTTTGAATTGTTTCTCTCATTTTTTTGATGAAAAACAAAGCAGATATAGGTCTTTCGGCTTAGTTTGAGTAAGGAATATCAGAACACCAGGCTCTGAACGAAACAGTGCTAGTGCTATCTTTAAACGTGGAGTCTAAATTTACACCTACCCGATCTTACCCGAAGATATTAGCATGTATTTGCTATCGTAAATTCGAAGTCAAATAAAGTTTATTGTATTGTATTGTATTGTATCTTATCTCTTGTTGACTCAGCTAATCAAATTCACACCATTGCTAAATGGAAACTAAAGTGCAAGCTTTTGGCTGCAGTAATTTATTTCTCAGGTGAGAAAAAGAAAAATATCTATGGAATATTTTCCATAGTCTACAAAATCATGTCAGCAAATGAACTCTTGTCAATTTTGACCAAATTTGTCCGTCACGCAAAGGATTTCCTAAAGTTCGCCTAAAAAGGTTTTGTCACGCGATTACCAAGGAGGGCTAAAAACAAAGGAAACCAAAACAAAAAATCCACCGAAAGACTACGAAGTCTGGAAAAAAGTATTTTAATGCCCCGGTTTGAAGGTGGGCGGCACATATATGAGGCTTTTTTTATACGAAAAGGGAGTACTTATATTAATTGTACTCGCGGAGACGCCTCAAAACAAACGGCGCAAAGTCACAGATAACATTCACTTCTCGTTTCATTTTGTTTATTTAAAAGTATAGCAAAATGAGGCCAAACAAAACGACCCCTTTTTCTTTCTCGTGATACATGAAACATCAAAGCTTATTTTTTTTCCTCCAATTATAAGTCTGACTCTCGTATGAAAACAAACGGACAGACAAAACTTTCTACAAATACAGACAATATTTGCAGAACTGTAATCTAATAATCGCCAGTAAAGCTCAGTACGAAAATTTTATGTTCAGAGTTCGTAGAGTTTGTTTGCGGCTGTGAATGGAAGTTAGTTGCTGTTTTCAGAAACTAGTTGGAGGCGTTTGCGCCTCTGACAAACGATATGAAGGAGCAGTTGTTGTTCCACTATCTTCATGTCAAAAAGATATTTTAGGTCTCTCGCGCAGTGTTGGAGTTAGCGATATCAGCTCTGAAGTTGAGCTTATTTTAGCGCGCGCATCAATATTTTCTCCTCCGCGCGACATTTCGTCTTGGACCATTTGCCCATCCCATCGCTCTTCCCTGGGCATTGGCTGGCGTCGAGGTGCTCATCGATGCCGAGTACCACCAGGGCTATCAAAGCATGCTTCGAGAGGAAAAACGAGAAAGGCGGACCGTGGAATAAGCAAGTCGGAGTCCAAAGCTATTTTAAAACAAACAGGTGTTTTTGTTCCGGTAGGCTCTGGTAAGTACACTTTTCTTGCTTACTTCTCTGTATTTTAATTAGCCGGCGGATGTAATCAGTGTACCAGACCGTAGTAGAAAACCTTGCTAGCATTGCGAACAAAAGTGACCGGTGATTTGTTTCATTCCGTTGCAAAGGTATATGCCGTGACTGCAGGCTACGGTGGCCCATATCTGCAAACACAACAAACAATTCTTGAATACGCATTATCTCACAACATATTTCTAATTATTAAGAAAGCACTTCAAATTATGCACAACACATTCCAAATTCCTCGAAACACATTCCAAATTCTTCGAAACACATTTTAAATTCACTACAAATTCTGAAATCTTCACAACACATTTCGAAATCCTCGCAACACATTTCGAAATCTTCACAACACATTTCGAAATCTTCGCAACACATTCGCCCCAGGACACCAAGTGTTGGCAGAGAAAAAGGAACGGCTGCGCAGCTCCTCCTTCTTGGTAAGTACTTCATGTCAAGCCATCATATAGTTATCCATATATTTTGCCTACATTTGCTTACTTGCGGTGCTTTGCTTACTTGAGGTGCTTTACCTGCTTGAGGTGCTTTGCTTACTTAAGGTGCTTTGCCTGCTTTAGGTGCTTTGCTTGCTTCAGGTGCTTTACCTGCTTGAGGTGCTTTGCTTGCTTGAGGTGCTGTGCTTAAGCAGGCAAAGCACCTCAAGTAAGCAAAGCACCTCAAGCAAGCAAAGCACCTTAAGTAAGCAAAGCACCTCAAGCAGGTAAAGCACCTTAAGTAAGCAAAGCACCTCAAGCAGGTAAAGCACCTCAAGTAAGCAAAGCACCGCAAGTAAGCAAATGTAGGCAAAATATATGGATAACTATATGATGGCTTGACATGAAGTACTTACCAAGAAGGAGGAGCTGCGCAGCCGTTCCTTTTTCTCTGCCAACACTTGGTGTCCTGGGGCGAATGTGTTGCGAAGATTTCGAAATGTGTTGTGAAGATTTCGAAATGTGTTGCGAGGATTTCGAAATGTGTTGTGAAGATTTCAGAATTTGTAGTGAATTTAAAATGTGTTTCGAAGAATTTGGAATGTGTTTCGAGGAATTTGGAATGTGTTGTGCATAATTTGAAGTGCTTTCTTAATAATTAGAAATATGTTGTGAGATAATGCGTATTCAAGAATTGTTTGTTGTGTTTGCAGATATGGGCCACCGTAGCAGGCCGACTATTGATGTTAAAGAAAAAACATTGGAAGATGTGCCAAAAACTCCTCTGAACGTCGCAGAGATTAACGAGGGCATCGGAAAAATTATCTTGGTAAGTTTGATCATTTTGATGAATTGCATAATTCTGGCCCTTAAAGCATTTATTAAATTAAGTAATTAGGCGCCTTTTTGTTTAATTATGCTTTGTCGCTCTTTATAAGAGAAAGTCAAGTTTGCTCCACGCAATTAATTACTGTCAATAAAAATATGTCATAGGGATCCGTTTCGTTAGGACTAATATTATCCACCTTGTCCCCTCCTAAAAATAGGGAAAGCCTTTGGAAACAAGATAGTAACATTACAGAAACACCGATGAGAATGCACTTTAAGACACTATTTTTGTTTATAGAACTAGGATTCCCCACCAGTGCACAGCACTCCCATTACACCAGGAGGGAGTTTTTATCTTACCCCGTGCGAAGACACATTCAAGGACGTCAGTTTCGACGATGTTCAAGTCTCTCAGAATAGGCCTCTAGATGCTTTGAATACATATTTGGTTTCCAGAGATGTTAGTCCTGTTGGGTCTCAGCTACAAACTTCGTGGGAAAAGACAAGTGGTCGGACAAAGCGCTACTATACACGGAAAGCTAGTCAAGGTGTGGCAGCTTTAGTACAAGATATGACACCACATGAAACAGGCCCCTTGTTCCGCGCACTGTGTTCTTCAGACACGCTGCGCCGCCAGCTCTCTGATGAGGAAGATTCAGATCAGGACAACATGGACGTGACGCTAATGGAGGCACTTGCCGAATGTTACCAAGCTGCTAGTCGCTGGGAGACGCGCCGCCAGATACTTTCCATCATGGCAGATAAGGTGCGTTACAAAACACTCCTCAAGTTTATCCCTGGTCTGACCAAATATCGCTTCACAGAAGCCAAACGCCACCGTTTGACCTATGGAAGAGGAGCTCCAGTACAGTCAGTAAGAGCACCTAGGACAGACGTTACCTTCTCACAGATAGAACATTTTATTGCGTTCATAACAAGACCGCAAATTGTACAAGATCTGCCATTCGGAGGAAGGTCCATAACACTTAGCAACAAAGAGACCATTAAGATCCCAAACGTTATCAGAATGATGATTCCTGAAAGGGTGGTAAAACAGTACCTGGCCTACTGCGACGAGTCTGGTTTTAAGCCTCTTAGCCGCAGTACTCTTTTGCGTATCCTAGCTGTCTGTCCTGCCTCTACTCGAAAATCACTTCAAGGCCTAGACTACATAAGCTCAGCAGGTGCGCAGGCATTTGAAGACCTGATTGACATTGTAGAAAAACTTGGGGACGTTGGACAAGGCATGGGATGGACCAAGAACCTGCAGACTCGCCTGCGAGACGGAAAGCGATACCTCAAAAGTGATTACAAGGTAGGTAAAATACCATCCCTTCACATTTTTGGCCTAAATGTTCATTTCATATTAGTTTTCTTTGCAATAGGCGCCAGAAACTTTTCAAGCGCTGCTTATTGCGTCGGCTTTTGGCGGAAATGTGTCGGCCACCAAGGTAGATGGCGCTACCGGGTAAGGGTAAGGTTTCTTACGCAGAATTACAGAATGTGATTGTTTTTTATCAGTTTTGTATCAGTCTGTTTGCGTCTTTTTCCACTTCCAGTTAACATAGTAAAATCCAGTGTAAAATGTTAGATTTTATTACGACAACCGAGAGAAATTTAGTATCTTGTAGTGCGCTCTCATTGCGTTAAAATTATAGATTATAAATTTGATTTGCGTTATATTAGAACAAAAGACCTTGAGGGAAAAACCATCAACTACCTCCCATCCCTCCCTCTCCTGTTCGTCCGAGGGTTAAGACCATATAGGCTCTTTTTAATAGAAACAAACTGAAAAAATGACTCTTTAAGGCCCGGTAGCTCTCCCTAAGTTATTGTAAGTATAAGTCACATCTGTAATATTATATTTTTGGTATAGGTGCATGTGTCTCAAGGCTCTACCGTGGCCGATCATTGTAGATTATTTGCTCTGAGCGACCCAAAAGAGCCTGCCTTCCAGGTTCAGTGCGACCATGAACACAAGAACTCCTGCGATCGTTGTGATCAAGTGGTATCAACTCTCAGCGAGATAGATGCAGCGCTTATCGCCCAGAAAGGCAACATGCTACCCGGAGTCTACGAGGAGCTATCATTCAGCGTCAAGCAAGCGAAGACAAACATCCTTGCCTGGAAGGCTCATGAACTGCGCTCTATCAACCAAGATTCTATAAGAATTGACGTCCTAGAATTGCTTGACGAGTCATCTGTGTTAGTTGTCCAGGACTGGGCCATGAAGTATCTGCCAAGGAAATACCGCGAAAGTCAAACTGATTGGTTTGGTAAACGCGATATTCCTTGGCATATCTGTGTAGCATTCAGAAAGATTAGCGACCAGTTTCAAATGCTGACCTTTGCTCATATCTTCCAGACGTGTAGTCAGGACAGGTGCGCAGTTCTCGCAGTAATGGTAGACGTCATTAAGCAGCTCAAGACCATCATACCAGGCCTGAAGAAAGTCAGCTTCCGCCAAGACAATGCTGGTTGCTATCACTGCGGGACCACCAATGTTTGTGCAAGCATGTTAGGAGCAGAGCTGGGTGTAACCATCAAACGGCTTGATTTCTCCGATCCCCAGGGTGGAAAAGGAGCCTGTGACCGCAAGGCGGCATCCATAAAATCACATATGCATATTTACCTAAATTCAGGACACGATATCGAGACTCCAGAACAGATGACGGATGCAATTCGATCTTCCGGTGGGGTACCATCACTGAGTGTCACTCTTTGTGACTCCATCACAAGCCCTTCAATAGACTCATACAAGATCGATGGAGTAAGCCTACTCTCAAATATAGAGTTTTCTGATGAGGGAATCCGTGTATGGAGAGCGTATGGCGTGGGAACCAGAAAGCTGATATCGCAGATACCTGAGGCTCCGTTATCAAACAGGCTACCGTCCTTGGTAGTACGCCCGGCGTACCCAAGCTCATTCTCATCGGGTGTGAAAAGACGAGCACATGGCGTGCATCCGAGTGGTATCCGCAGCACTGACGATAAGACCGAAACTGAAGAAGAGCACTCAGCATCGCGCGAGGCACTGTTCACATGTCCTGAGGAAGGTTGTACACAGACATTCCTGAGGCACTCCTCCATGATGCAGCACTTGGATTGTGGAACACACAAGCCCGCTTTAGAGAACGAGACACTCTTCGATAAAGCTGCCCAACAATATGCAGAACAACTCGAGGGGCAAGCCATGGTGGTGCCAGTAGTCAGCACTGTCAGCACACGAGCAGGTCACACAGACAGCCAACCCATGGGCTGGGCACTCAAGCCACCTGCTACACGGAGGACTAGGTTCACTGCAAACCAAAAGTCGTATCTAACTACAAAGTTTAAGCTTGGAGAGCAGACCGGAAGTAAAGCAGATCCTGCAGCTGTTGCGAGATCAATGATGTGTGCAAAGGATGCAACTGGAGATAGATTGTTTTCAAGCGACGAGTTTCTTACAGCAACCCAAATAGCTGGCTTCTTCTCACGCCTTGCTTCAAAGAAAACCCTCGAAAATTACGATCAGGAAGGTGTAGAGGTCGCCGCACATGAGGCCTGTCTAGAAAGTATTGTTAATGAGGCTGCGAGTGAGATTGCGCCTAAACATCCTATTGTCTATGACGCCTATGATCTTTGTGAAATGGTGTCCCAAAAGAAGCTGAATGAATTTTCCATTACAGTTTTAAAAGACATTTGCACATCCCTTGGTATTGACACTGCAGGCATAACGGTTCGACGCAAGAAGCCGTACATCGACAAAATACAATCGCTTTGTCAGGAATGCGCATTTCAACAGTGAGGCGTTCTTGGAACATTCTACTGTCTTGTATTAAGATTTTGTAATTCACAAGCGAAAACTGAAAACGAGCAAGAGATAGAAACGAGTTGTGTTGAGAAAAGATAGGCAACATGTACGAGAGGCAGCAAGTCTTTTTTATCGTAGGTCTAGTTTTAGAGTTAAAAAGTTCAAAAATGTTCCGACAAAGCCCCTTAGCAGATAAGAGACGCCGAAAAACGCTGCAACCCTCTAATGTCTACTCTTTGGTGTATAGTAACATCATTCCATAACCTTTTTATTCTTATTTATATCACTAAAAAATAATGGCGCATTTACATTTCACGTTCCTAATTAGTACAATGCAAGCCGAAAAGGCACATAGAAAGACGTATTTTCACAAATTCGTTTATGGTAGGTGGGTTCTTAATGTCGCCTTTAGGGTTTTGATCGGCTGGTTTTGTGGCTAAATGTACCAGTCACCAGCAGTTTTGCTATCCGTCATCGAAGGGTGCAGGTACAACAAACTTTCACCTTGTATAAGGATGAGAGAAGTCATCTCTATAACTGATTAAGGAAATGACTCGGTCCACAAGGGGTTTGAAGAATATGTTTTGTTTTATGTTTTCTATCTCTTTGGCACAAAAAGCATGTGGAATTTTTTTATGTGCCACTGCACAATTTTTCCCCTTTAATTTCTGATATGTACAAACAATTATGTTTATCCCTTCCGTAAATTGCTGATTATTCTTAATGATTAAGTTGAGCCACGAGCAATCGGCAATCGGCTTCTGGTTAAACTTAAAAATTCTGGTCAATAAAATAGAGACAACGTACTCTTTAATATTAGAATGTTTAAAACTAATTTTATAAATAAAATTTCTCTCTTTTTTTGCCCACCATGTCTGCATACATTTTTTAATGAGTATTTACGCTCCCTCTCCATGGCCTTATCACCAACTCATGAAACACACATGACCACTTCACTCATTGCGTGACGTTAGCTAAACAAACAGTCCTTGAAGGAGGCTTTAGCTCAAGCGTTCAGCACGAGATAACCGTTGGTAAATGGTGTTTAATAAGAGTTCAAACAGGAGATCAAGGAAAATGCTTTACGGTAAAGCAGACTTATTTCAATCATAAATGCTCTTGCTAACATTTTAGATTATGGGACAGAAATAGAACATTCGAGTTGGTTGCTTGCAAACGATACTGATTTTAATTGTCGAGATGGCTAAATTCAAAGATAAAAATATTCTCGGAACCAGATATTTTGAATGTCAGATGAGTATAAAGTTTTTCGTCATTTCTTCTGTAGTTTATGGGTGAAAAACGATAAAACCAAGGAGAAATATCTAAGGTTTTTTGTTGTTTACGTGAAGGATTGTGTCACTTGTTTACACAGTTTATGCTCTGATAATATCCGGATTTTAGAGCGTTATTACTCGCTTCTGATGAAAAGCCCGAAAATATTTTTTATACCTGGCTAGAGAACAACATTTCATATTGTAAAAAATGCTAACTTCAAAGCGATTGGCCTTTTACCGGATAGGGAAATCATACGGTGAAAAAGAGCGCCGAATTAAGAATTCCGGGCAAGCGAATTTCGGTAATTTTCGGCGGCCCGCCAAGACTTTGAAAATCAATCCAAATTAGTTTAACTGGTCTAAAATGCCTTACTAAGTGTTAAACATTTCATTTTCATGCTCCAAACAGGGTTAAGACTTGCGCGAATGAAACAGAGCGAAGTTTAGTGGAAGGTATGCTGCACGTTAATTTTGGGTGTTTTTCCAAAAACCTGGGGCATTAACGGTTTTTATTTTTTTTGCGGCGTTAATAAAAATATTTCTAGAAAAAAAACCCACCACTTTTCTAAGCTCACCATAGGGTATCTTTGGACGAAATATGGAGAAAATTTATTTTTCATCATGTGCCACGCCAATTCTCGATCCGGCTCGATCTTAGTGCACATTCCCTCTTAAACCCTTTCCCCGAAAACGCCTGCCACGCAGACTGGTTTATATGGTTACCGGAGGCGAGAAAAAAACGTTCGTTCAGTGATCTCGATAACAATTTTTTTCGTCTCTCATTATAAAGTTTGAAGCAATATTTACTTTTACCTTCGTAACGCCAAGAGAGAGTTAAACCATTTTTGTTCTTACAATTTAGCTGTTAATTATAGCACATTATTTATTGTAGCTCCGACCGGTAGCATATCTGGGAATCTCACGTCGTCGATTAACATCCAATGACACTCATGGAAGAGAGGTAAGGCAAACTTGATTTTCATTTTAAAATACATTTCATTAACATTCAAACAATTCTTTCATTCGGGTGACCCGAAACGAAAACATTATCCTAAAAATGAAAGTAAATTTCCTTAGTTCATGTCATAGTATGCAGTACAGACCCTTAATGTTTTGTTAAAACTCGATATTGGCTTGCAGTTCAGGCTATTTTAACAATGCTCAGAATATTGCTATGTAAGCGCACACAAGTTAAGTCAGGTGCTTTCTATGTGAGCATATGTTTTTTGAGTGGAGCGAGCTACGAAAGTTACCCTGTTTGTCGCCTCCATTTTTACAACATGGCGTTAGAGGTGGAATTTCACGAAGACTTGTGATTCCAAGAATTCAAAGACTCCATTCAAGCCAAAATACTTCAAGCTTCGAGCTGAATTTGCAAGCTTAAACGATTACATACTTTAACATGGCGGACAAATTTAAACCCCCTTCAATGAACTGGACTGGTGTGGGAGATGTTCACAAACGATTTAAACTGTCCAAACGAAAGTGCGAACTAATTTTCGCTAGGCCACTTGATAAAGTCGAGGAAACAGAGAAAGTCCGACTAATGCTGCTGTGGCAGGCGAGAAAGGCTTAGCAATTTACAACACCACAGCATGGGGTGCCGAGGGCGATTAACTCAAACTCGCACCGGTTCTAACGACACTAGAGGCTTAAACTAAACCTCAAAGCAACCAAATTCTCGCAAGGTATCAACTCAGATGTCTCAAGTAGGGAGACATACCTGTCGAAGAATTCGTAAGCTAATCGATGACGGCGGACACAAAACGACAGTCAAAGAAAGTAATTTAAGGGACATCCTCGTGTTCGGCCTCTAATCAAACAAGGTACGCAGAGATGCAATCGCGCTAGGAAACACTCTGACCTTTAAGCACGTTTACGACCTCGCAAAAGGCTGAAGAAAGTGCTAAAGCCCAAATGAAGATTATCAAGCAAGATGAAGATAAATTAGCGAGTCTTCATGTAGTGTATGACCAGCACGAATCAACCGAATCAAAACAAAAGCTACCTAGAAAGAAATCGCGCAAATTGCCATTTAAGTCTAAGGGCTGCTTCGAATGGGGAAACACTCACGATAAATCTACCATTCCCCAAAAATTCACGACGCAAGCACTGTGGCAAGATTGGGCACTATGTGAAAGTGTGTATGAGGAAAAGGTTGCAAAAAATTGCACGAGATAGTAGATAGCCCAGAATACGAAGGTCAAGACATCCACTACTCTGACGCCGGTATGGCACCATTTGCTATGAGGAAGAGGACGCAGTTAACGAGCAGCCAATTACCGTGTTTCTGGGAACACTCATTTCTTCAGAGTGCACCCCCCTGAAGGTGCATTGCATACTGCGAGCGTCTACAAAGACAGAATCTATGCCACAGTTAATGTCAACAAACTCCATGTCATGACGCTGAAAATAGACACAGGGGCTGATGCCTGCGTAATTACCACGGAAGACCTTCAAGTTATCAAAATTAAGTATACTAGCCGAATACCAAGACTGTTTTGACAAACTGGGCCGGTTTCCAAGGGAGAATTACTACATTAAGCTGATTGACAACCCCGTTTCAGTTGTCCGGTTTCGTCTGTGGTGCAGGCTATCTTGACTTCTCCATCACCTAACGCAACAGACAAGACAAGTCATTGGAACATACACCCAGAGCCAGTGCCACAACACTCTCCACAGCGGATGTTATGAGACCAAACAAAAGCGTACCAGCTTTACCCTCAGATGTACCAGCTCAACAACCCAGCGAACTCCCAGAGCCACCATTTCCAGGGAGGGAAAGGCTCCATACCAACAAGGAAGCTACACTACCAGGGCAGCACGCGTGACACAAGCCCCAGTAACACTCCAAAATTGAACCAAACCCTCCTGATAGGATATTTAGCTGCCAAACAATTTCCTGCATTTGTTGTTTGTTAGTTTGCTTCCCCCTCACCTCTCTTGTAGTTAGTCCTACTCTGATTCTTTGGACGTTATTTAATACAAAAAGGGGATGTCATTGTATACAGTGCAGGCGTTTAATTTTTTTTGGAACTTGATTCTGCGTTACAGTTCAGGCTATTTTGACCCTGCTCAGAACATTGCCATATAAGGGCATACAAGTTAAGTCAGGCGCTTTCTATGTGAGAAAGCTTATAATTGAGCTACGAAAGTTACTCTGTTTCTTGCCTCTATTTTACAACAGTGGAAACTTCCTTTTCTTTAGGTGTAAATGACAAAACCGAAGACCTTCGTCTTCGATTTCTTTTTCAAAAACTGCAAGAACCAAGTTTAGACAAGTGTGTAAGTGTGTAAAAGCTCATCCGCAACAACCAAGTACGGGCTTTAGGCAATGAAAACGATAAACATGAAACTGGGACTAAGGGTTGGTGGAATACTGTTTACAAAATCACTGGTATAGAGTCTAAGACATTAAACATCAGCTCTGTTATCAACCATAAGGACATTAACCTGTTCTTTCAAAATATTAACACTGATACTCAGCCCCGGAGCTATCACCCATTCCGGAAGTAACTCGCATCCCTGCTCTTGACGTGTGCACTGTTAAAAGGTTTATGACCCTGTTGAAAAATACTGCCCCTGATCCGGAAGAATTCGCTTGCTGGTTATGGAGAGATTTTGCGCACCATCTTGCTCCAATAGTAACCAGGCGTTTAACTCTTTACCCAAAACAACAGTCAGTTCCTCTTCCATAACACCAATTCCTAAAGAATCTCCACTGTCATCGTGTGCTCAGCTTTGACCGATATCTCTCACGAACATTATAATGAGATTGTTTGAGAGGCTAGTTCGCAAACAAGAGGTTTTTAAGGAGCTTAAGTCTGTGATCGGTATGGATCAGTTTGCCCATAAGGAACATTGTAATACTACAATGGCTCTTGTTACGTGTCAACATAACTGGCTCAGATGGCTGGATGGTGATGTAGACTTTGTTCGAGTTTTGTCATTTGAATTAAAGTAAAGCATTTGATACTGTTTCTCAAAAATACATCATCAACTGGATTATCAGCTTCCTTGGCAAACCGCAAACAGAGCGTTGTTGTGGACTGAAAGATTACTGGTTATGTTGACATTAACAGAGGGTGCCGCAGGGTACGGTCCTGGGACTTCTTTTATTCTTCCTGATGGTGAACGATATACGTAAAGCTAGTTGATCTAAACAACGGGATCGTGAAATATGCCGATGACATCGTCATTAATGTACCTGTTAAAAGGAACTCTCCAGAGCTGGACAGCCAACAGTAGGATGTCTTTGAATTTGTCAAAGACGTGGGAAATGCTATTGCATCGCTTAACGTCTAAGCCTGCTCCTCCTCCGTTGCCTGGGATTGAGCGGAAAGATTGTCTGAAACTCCTGGGAATTACTTTCCACGATACTTGTGATTGGGATTTTCATATTGACAGCTTACTTTCCATAGCTGCTAGTCCACTGTATATTCTTAGAGTTTGCAAGTATTATATCTACACTAACGACCAGCTTATTGCACTCTTCGAATGTTTGATAATGTCATTGTTTCTGTATGTATTAGAAGTGTGGTACTCTGCCTCTCAAGGCAAATATTTACATAGGATTGACACCTTCATTAGGTGTGCCTATCGTTCTGGCCATACAAATAATAATCTTTATACCTGTTGAAGAATAGGGACCGGATCTATTCAAAGGAATCATGAGTGACACTGGTCACTAATGGTGGCACTGGTGACACTAGGGCCCTTAGAGATAGAGGCCATGACGTCATACTCCCTAGAGTGAGAACTGAACGGTTTAAGCAGGAGTTTGTAAATAAATGTCCTTTTAGTTTTAATTCTTGATATCTTTTTTGTTCACTTAATTTTTGTAATTTTGTAATACATATATTCATAACTGACTGTAAGGCCACAAGTATGTATTGTCTCATCTTTTACTAGACTTCTGCTATTACTACTACTACTACTACTACTACCACATTTAAACTGCTACCACCTTTAACACAACCATGCTGTCAAAGAAATAGCTATGAGAGTCTAATCCGGATCTTTAGTTATTCCGTGGATCAGGCTGCCCATTACTGTTAACATTCCGTTTACTTTTGATGTTTTAAAGGAACAATGGTGATGGTAACTTAAAGGTATTTTTTTGTCAGGGTCGAGAAGTTTATAAGCAGTTTATGTTAAACCTCACAAGAGCTTTGGGAGCAAACAACGACTCATACAATGACATCATGGATGTTATCAACTTTGAAATCAAACTTGCCAAGGTTTGTACAATCTCCGAATGCAATAATTTCCATGCCCCTGTCTTTTGAAGATGAAGAAAGGGAAGAATTTATGATGATTGCGGACAGCGTGTACTATTTTGTAATAAATCCATTTCGGAGCTCTCCCAACTCAGCACGAAGCAACGTCTTGGTGATAACCAAGAACGATTCTATCTTCTTTACTCTATTCTATAGGGCCAAAAACTATCGACGTCTGGTTTCGCGGTATTCCCTTGTTAACAAAACCAAATCGGACGGCAAACACTCAAAGAAAATGTACGAGTACTTAAATACAATTTGGAAATGACCTGTGACGTATGCTAAGATCGTTTCAACTCAAGAAACACATGAAACCACACTGAAATTTTTACTGTAATCACGGCGATGAAACATCTTTTTGTTTATGTGATTTTACACTCCGAGCCTTGCAAAACACTCATTACTAGTCTGCCTTCTCTCATCCTCAATATCTTTAAGGTGACTCGCTCGGCAAATCTAGTGAAATTCCTCTTTCAAATTCTGCCAGCGCTAGCTGGTTATGAAGAATAGGGCGAGTGATTAAAATCAGTAAGAGACCGTAAAATATTTTAAATAAGTAATGAAATACTTAAGTTGTTAATGTCTTTCAACGGGTTCCTCACAGGGTCGCAAAAAATGCGCGATTTATATTACACCGCAACTCTTAAACGAGCTATTGTTCTGTACATCGTTCAACGCCAAATGATCTTCAGCTGGCAGCTCGAGTTAACCGTAAATTGTTAATGCCTGTATTGTGATACATAGTATTTCCTTGATAGAGTTATTGACCTCTCTGTATAGGCGATGCCAACAGGTCAGCAAGCGTATGACGATGAATATTTGTACAGAAAATTGACTGTTAAGGAACTGAATGATCTTACCGGAACTGCAAAGGTAAGCCTTTTTTTTTTGTAAGAGTCACTGTAATTTTACTTGCCTTGTGTTCTGTCGTGACTTCTTCGTAATTTATAATAACCGTCAGTAAAAGCACAAGAATAGCAACATCCTTTCTAGTAATCAGTATGGTTTTAGGAAAAAAATCACTCTACTGCCTATGCGTTAATTCAATTATATGATAAACTCTCAGATGCGATTGATCAAGGAAAAGTTACCTTGGGTCTATTTATTGACCTATCCAAAGCCTTCGGCACTGTGAACCATGATATCCTACTTGCTAAACTAGAGTTTTATGGGGTTCGTGGTGTTGCATTACAGTGGTTCAAAAGTTATCTTTCTTGTAGAACTCAATTTGTACAGTACAATGGCTATAATTCTTCCTCTAAATACATCAAATGTGGAGTGTCTCAAGGATCGATTTTAGGACCTTTATTGTTTTTGTTATACATTAATGACTTGTGTAATGTGTCAAAGGCCTTGGATTTCATTCTTTTTGCCGATGATACCAACATATTTTTTTCGCATAACGACCCAAATAAACTGATGGAAATTGTGAATAATAAATTGAAGAAACTATCAAGCTGGTTTCAGGCTAATAAGCTTTCTATTAACATAAAAAAATCTAATTTTATTCTATTTAAAACAAAACAAAACAAGCCATAACTTGACTTACATTTTTCAATTAATGGTATTGAAATTGATCGTGTAAATAAAGTTCTGTTTTTGGGAGTTATACTTGATGAACACTTATCTTGGAAATCTCAAATACAAAACGTAGCAAGAAAAGTCTCAAAATCAGTGGGCATTATTTACAAATCAAGTTTTTGCCTTAATAAGACCTCCTTATGTACTCTCTATTATAGTTTAGTTTATCCTTATTTACATTACTGTGCGACTGTGTGGGGCTCAACTTATCAGTCAAATCTCAAGCGTTTGATTAATCTTCAGAAACGGGTTATTAGAATAGTTTCCAGGAGTTCTTTTGATGCACATGCCAATCCTATCTTTGTAAGCTTAAGAATTCTAAAATTTAAAGACATTATCAAACTCCAAATAGGTAAAGTTATGTACCTTTATAAAAACGGCCTGCTTCCTGATAGTTTCAGTGACATGTTTTTGCTTAACTGCGACATACATTCATATAACACTAGGAACAAGAATTCCTTCTGTTTGCCCTACTGTAGGGCAAATGTAAGGAAATTTTCACTTCGTTTTCAAGGGCCCAAAATATTTAATTCCCTTAGCTCTGAAATCCAGAATGCAGAATGCCTCTAGTACTGCTTTGTTCACTTCTAAACTTAAGTCATTTTTCTTGGTTTAAGCACACTTTAGTTCTTTTAATGCTTGTGTGTAGTTTTTCGCTTCTTTAGCTTTTTTTTCTTTTCCGCCCGACCGTCCGTCCGCACCACAGGCATACCAATGTAAAATAATTCAATCAACAGGTATGGCAACCCAAATGCAATTACAAAGAAAGCGCATGGCCGCCCGGACTTTTAGAAAGAAAAAAACAACAACAAATTCGTGTCTTTTTCGACTTTATTTTTGATGTTTACACTCACGTGGATAACAGAAAAAGAGCTAGAGCGAGTGACTGAAGAAGAGAGACGAATTTTGTAGGAAGAAAAACATGAAAATTGAAAGCGGCCGTGAGACAATGAGAAATGCTAGCGGCCAGCAAGGTGAAAATGAGTGGCAGTGAAAAATAAAAGCGGGCATGAACACAGGAGACAAAATATTGGGTAAGCACATAGACAATTCCTCCATAAAAATAATGTGTAACTAGGAAGTTTGATGTTTTAGTCCTACAAAACTGCGTTGTACTTGTGCAAAACAATGGCAAAGAAAGACAAAAAGCGTGCTGCACGTGCAATTTGTTTTTTGCTAATTAGATCTATTGATCTTGATGCCATTTTCATTGTCCTTCCCGTTTAGCATTACACGATTTAATTTTTATTGTTTACAAGTATTATTAACCAGAGCTTCGCTTTTAGCCCTGGCTAAATCAATATATTATTGAACGTAAGGTTCCTATTAGAGGCGCAAAGGATAAAGGTGGATATTTGAGTTGTTCAGTAAGATCTACAGTGGTTAATGGTAAACAAGAGAAATTCTGTGTTCATAGATTTATTTGCGAATGTTATTGTTGTGCTATTCCGGATAAAATGGTGATTGACCATATTAATGATGACAGGGCGGATAACCGTTTGTCCAATTTACACAACAACAAGCAAACTGCAAGAAATCATCCAGAAAAACGTGACTATTCTTTTGCAGCCAATAATCATAAAAACAGGAGGTTTGTGAAAGCAATCAACCACACTACACAGGAAGTGGTCTATTTTAATAGTATGTATGCCGTACAGCAGCATCTTGGTATCAAAGCTGGTATTGTTAAAATGATTTGCGAAGGGACCAATATTTGTAAAACTGGCATTTCTAAGATACATGGTCAACGTTATAAATTTGAGTATGTATGTGAGGAAGATATGGCTGGCGAGTATAAAAAATCAGCTGATAAGCGCCCAAGAAAGTTGACTGATGAGGACAGAAAGAAAAAACAAAATGAAAATGTTAAAAATTGGGTGAATTAAAAATACATTTGTTTGAGGTCCAAAAAAAACATAACAAATGGGAGTAAATTTTCTCACATTAAAACTTGTAACTAAATTGTAGACCGTTAATAAGATATATCCATCAGGTGCGGATATAATAATGTTAAGCTCGGCTTTACCAAGCGGTCATATATAATGGTTGATATTAGTTTATGAAACCCTTGGAGATGTGATTTATATGTTTTCATGTTGTAAATAGCATTGGGGCAATGTTTACACGGAATACGTACATCTTGTATGTATCTAATTGAGATAGGCAATGATTTTGTCATAATCATTACTTATTAGAAATTTGTATCCATTATGCTTATACCGGCTTTTCATTTCTAATTGAGGTTCACTAATTTGGTAATTATTGGTTGGCCTCTTGAATTCAATATACAGAAGCCTGTATACTTTTTGTTGAAATTCATAATGATAATATCAGGCTGGCCTTTTTGGCAACCTTTTTTTCTAGGAGTTAATTCTTTTTGCTGGTGTATCTTGGTTTTCCCCAAGGCCTGCAACAATGATAGCCTCTGGATAGAACCGCCGGATGTACTTCACAACCTTACAGTGAAGATCAGTCTCATTCTCTATTTTAAACATGTTATTAGGATTGTCAAATAGCTTGTACTGCCCATATTTTCTGATGAATGGGAGCACTTGAGATGTGACTCAATGTTTGAATCTTTTAGCTGATTCTAACTTTGAGGATAAAATAAGGGAATAAAATCCGGAATCATTTATAAAAATTTGATGTCGGACCTGACCCTTCTGGGAGACGGGATAGCTTTTTTTGTTCTCAGGCTCGATATTCTTTCTCAAAGCTTGGTCTGTATCAGCATATCCAAGGATTTGAGCGATATCTTTGCCCTTAAACGAAATATTTGTTTGGTGTCACTATATGAAGTCAATTCAAATTTTCAATTCATTATTCATAAATTTCTTTTCTAACATCGTCTTTAACATAGTGAATATAATATCTCTCCAAATATGTTTGGTTTTAACAGGCAGATAGCATTCTTTTTTCTCCTCCTCATCAACTTCAAAGATCACTCCTAGGACGCCGGTTAAGGTGTTTCGATACAGTTTTTCGGAGACCATACCGATATTTTTCTGTCGCACTGAAATCTACTAGTCATGGAGGTATGTCCTGTGCGCATTAATTAGCAAATATTAGCATAACGTCAAAACAGTGAATTTTGTCATGCAGATTTTTGCTCGGCTGGTAGGCTAGGTTCGCCTTGAAATTTCAAGGTGATAAAGTGAATCAATCTTAATGAAAGTTTCCGACATTGTTACATACATTATAAAGATTATGGGATTTGATTTTAAAAAAATCGTTCGAGTAGTTTCAGAGATAAACAAAAAAACGTTGAAAGTCAAGATTTAGAATAAAGTTACGCTTAGACAGGTGGTGAGAAAGCAGGTTGGTTTACAAGATCGCAAGAACGAAAATACACCAAACTTTCCTAGCATCGAAATATGATATTAAGCAGCATTTGGATGCTACCTAAGATTAACTCAAGTCGTTTAGAAATTTTTTATTAAATAATTTATCACGGCTATGGAAAATACGAGGTTTGAAATATATTTAAGTTTTATTTGAATTCAAACATACAGAATTTTTTACTTCTCACGGAGGTTATTTGCTAAACACCAAACTTTAAGTTCCTAGTGTTGGATTTTTAGTTACTGTAGCAGGTCTAGATTGCGCAAAATTCGGCTTTTAACAATTTCCAATTGTTTTGTTTATTGTTGCCATAGTAATATCGATTTTAGTTAAAACTACGTTTTGACAAACTTCAATCCATAGTCAATCACTGGCCAAACTTTTTTAGCGATCGGACACGGATAAAATCCTCTTTAAGGCGATAGAAAAATATCGGTATGGTCTCCGAAAAACTGTATCGAAACACCTTAATGTCATCTCTGCTGTTTTTATTTTTTTCACAGTTAATTCTTTTATGACGTAATGTGGCAATCTCTTCTTCTAAGTTTTGGATTTTCATGTACAGTGCATTGAGTTCGTTTTCCTTATTGCGGATAAAGGTGTTAAAGTGAATCAATCTTAATGAAAGTTTCAGACATTATACATTATAAAGATTATGGGATTTGATTCAACTTTATTTTATGTTCGCCCTCATGGCCTCTGAGTGAATAGCCCATTCGGCCTTCGGCCTCATGGGTAGACTACGAGTAGTCACCCATTTTTCCTCAGGGATAGTAGAGCGAGCGAAACGCGAGCGCGCGTGAAAATCACCCCACGCGAGAAAAGGCGACACGCGGTGGGGAGAGAGAAAAATGAGGGACTACAGAGAAAGCCAAAGCTTTTGACCCTTCACGGCCGACTGATTTTGGAGTGTGAAGTTCGTATCTCCTTCCAAATCAATTAAGCGCATCCAATGGGATTCCTTCCCTCATTGAGCTGTCATTGCTCTTGTCATCAGTAAACTGCAGGGGATTTTTATTGCAAGCAAAAGAAAACCCAGATACTTATTTTCTTCACGGCTGTTTCGCGTGACGAACTTGATAGTGTAGACAACACGACTTTTACTCATGCTAAAATGCTGCTTGTTCCAATGAATTCTTTTCCCCTGATGGGTAGATTATGCTCTGGAGGAAAACGTTTTGACTGAGAAAGTGTGATTTTGCCGCTTATTTCAAACTGAGAGGTCGTGACACGAATATTAATTTTCTGCGGTTATTGTTTATGGCATGATTTGCCCTCTGATGCAAGAGCACTGTCTTTGACCTCTTTTGAAAAGTAAAGCTCTTCAATGCGGCTAAATAAGGGTTTTGGGTTGTTTAATTTCTCCGATGCGATGTGACTCAGTGATGACTACTCATGAATTTTAACTGCCGCTTGTTTTTCTGGAGATAATGTGAGTCTTTGGACTGGAGTGTGTAGTTCCTCCCTTGGTGATAACTTTTGAATAAGCTTAACAGCCTTGCGACTGTTCTGTTATTCCCACTTTGTGATCAGGCAAGACCATGGTTTCGGTTCTCCACGCGAACTACATCAGCTGCCGGGTTGGCTTTCTTGTTAGTTGCTTCTACAAGAGCAACTCTAGTTATTTGTTCTGTAATTGTGATTATGTCGAGTGTTGATAGCGGCTGGCGCGTTTTTGACAGATGTTGACAGATTTCCATTGAAGAGCCAATCAGAGTTTTGCGTTATGAGAGCAACGCATTAGTTCAAAAGCTTGGGCTTTGTCTGTAGTCCCTCATTTTTCTCTCTCCCCACCGCGTGTCGCCTCTCTCGCGTGGTGTAATTTTCACGCGCGCTCGCGTTTCGCTCGCTCTACTATCCCTGAGGGAAAATGGGGGACTACTCGTAGTCTACCTCATGGGCTATTGACTCAGAGCTCATTCGGGCTCGAGGAATAATTGTTAAATACATATTAGTTAGATAAATCTTTTAAGCTACTCAGTGGAATCTAAGAATTAAAGTCATCGCTATATCCCTTCCAAGATTTTTTGTTTTTGTTTGCTTTTTTTTTCATTATTATTATTTGCAATAATGACATTGAAATACAAAAAAATACAGAAACACACAAAAAGGGAAAGAGAACCACAACAACAAAAAAGTAAACGGAGATTACTTACATCAACATACGTAATACTAATTTACAATATCATTGTTGCTTACAATTTACATTATTAACTTAATTATCAGTTAATTACATGTGAAAAGGCTAAGAGAGATAATGATTACATCATTACAAGTTAATCTTTCTATTTTCCATTGTGCTTTAAAATTATTTATAAATTGCATACAGTTAAGGGGCGTCACATTAATTTTACAACTATATGCATACTTTTTAATAAACTGGATGAGTAGATCTAGTCGTCGTCTGAGGTTATCATTCATAGGACCAGGGATATATTTCTGCATCAGAATTTGCTTAGGGGAAAGATTAATGAGAGTACTGTGGGACACATTAAAACATGATAAGATTTCGTGATAAAATATAACATTTGCAGGGCATTGTGAAAAAGTATGTTCCAGTGAATCAGGAGTCTAATACACTGATCACAAAGATCATCATTTATGACTGATTTTGAATTTCGTAAGTTCTTTGTTGGTTATCAAAATTCTATGGAGAATTTTGTAACCAAATTCTCTTAATTTATTGTCTTTAGTCGATTATTAAATTGCATTAAAAGACTGTTCCCAACTAGTGGCAAAGTAAGGAAAGAAGTAAGACCAGCGTTTAACAGCAGTAGGCTCTGAAGTTTTACCTTCCTCAAATAGATTGTAGTCAAAGAGAGTAGTCTATTGTCAGAAAAGTAAAAACCTCTTGTTCCTTAAGTAGGTCTCTTTTCGTTACGGTAATTTCTTGAGCTGCTTTTCTGCAAGCAACTTGGAATCGCAGCAATAAGTTGAAAATATTGAAGAAAATTCAGGTGAACGTTATATTTAACTTGTAAATCATCGAGGGACAAGAATTTTCCGTTTTCGTCTAATAAGTCTTGAACAAAACAGATTCCTTTCTCAAAAAAGATATGCCCAAAATAGGTAGTTTGTCTAAGAGTTTAGAATCATAATTACACTTCAGTAAGAAAGGTAACCCTCCACATATCTGTTAAAGGAGTCATTGGGGATTGCTTGCCATGATTCATTTGTATGGTTTAAAAACCTGCCGAGCCAGCTAGAGCGTAAAGAGTTAACCACTGTGCGAAAGTTAGGAAAGTTAAGCCCACCGCTTGACAATGGTAGTCTTTACACTACAGCCTAATAGGCTGTAGTGTAAAGAGTATCATAATAAGCTAAGAAATATTTCAAGACAAGTAAATTATAAATTCTTCAAGTAAAAGAAAGCTTCACACACAACCTATCTTTTTCACTTCTGGTTTACTTAAGACTACTTTCCCAAGCAACATAATTAAGATTGATTGAGATGCTTCGCCTTTCTCAAAGCTTAGAAACGCAAGTTCGCTAAGTCGGTTTTAAGGATGGTTTTCAAGTCACTTGTTTATTGTTTATTGTTTATTGGTTTGTTTGCCATAAAATGTACATAGTAAAGGGAAAAAATATATTTAAGATGTCATGGCGAGGAAGCCCAAGAGAAGCCACCGGGCTTATAAGGAATGGGCTCCCAGAAATAATTAGAACAAAATATATCATAATTACAAATTAATGGCAGAGCTACAGTAAATCTTATAATAAATACTTTAGATAGTCGTACTAATTATAGTTCTAGGCTAAAAAAAGCGAAAGGGGAAAAAAAAAAGAAAAAATACTACTATTTATGATAAGAGGAATGCTTTCAGCTTACAGCAAAAGGAAGCGGTACTTATTGCATTTTGAATTTCAAAACTAAGAGAGTTAAAAAATTTAGGACCTTGGAAACTGATTGAGAACTTTCTTATATTGGTCCTACATTGAGGTAAATAAAAAAGCTCCGAACTTCTAGTGCCACAAGAATGGACCTGACGTGTCACCAAAAACATGTTATTGAAGCTATAAGGAAGTAAGCCAGATTTGTATTGGTACATAAATTTTCCTATTTGAAGTTTGTAGATATCCTCAAAATTCAGAATTTTTAAATTTTTAAATAATTAAGGTGTCAGTGTGAGCATCGAAAGCACTCCTTGATATTATTCGTACGACCCGTTTTTGAAGCGTGATTAACCTTCTGAGTTTTGATGGGTAGGTCGATGCCCAGACACTCACGCAGTAGAATAAGTAAGGGTAGATAAGGCTAAAATAAAGCATCCGTAAGGAGGAATTATTAAGGCAAAAACTTGATTTATAAATTATACCTATGGCTTTAGACACTTTCCGAGCAACATTATGAATATGTGATTTCCATGTTAAGTGTTCATTCAATATTACACCAAGAAAGGTAGCTTCTTTGACACGATCAATCGAATAATTACTAATATTAAAAGCTAGATCAAGTGTTTGCCTGTTTTGTTCGGTCTGAATATGATAAAATTAGATTTCTTAACATTAATAGAAAGCTTATTTGTATAAAACCAACACGTTATCTTTTTCAATTCTAAATTTACAACTTCCATAAGATAGGAAGCATCAGTATGCAAATAGAAGATATTTGTGTCATCAGCAAATAGTATCATTTCTAAGACCTTTGACACATTACATAGATCATTTATATATACTAAGAATAACAGGGGACCTAAGATAGATCCCTGAGGGACTCCGCAAGTGATATCTAATGATGAAGAGTTGTAATCATTATATTGCACAAATTGTTTTCGACAAGAAAGGTAACTTTCAAACCATTGTAAATCAATACCACGTACTCCATAATGTTCTAATTTGTCGAGCAAAATTTCATGATTTACTGTATCAAAGGCCTTAGATAGGTCAATGAATAGGCCTGAAGTTACCCTTTTATTATCAAGTGCATTTGAGATCTTATCGTATAATTGGATTAAAGCATGTGCAGTAGAATAATTTTTTCTGAATCCATACTGATTCCGGGAAAGAATATCATATTTATTTAAAAAATTAATAAGGCGATTATAGACGATTCTCTCTAGGAATTTAGAGAAAACTGGTAACACTGATACGGGTCTGTAATTTGTGAACAAAGATTTATCACCAGATTTAAGCAATGGAATAACTCGTGCAATTTTCATTTCTTGTGGTACAAGTCCAGAATTAAGAGACAAGTTAATTATATGCGTCAATGGTGTGCAGATTAAGTTAAAAGACTCTTTAACAACATTCATTGAGATACTATCATATCCTGGAGCAGTACCGGATCGAAAGCTGCTACAAATTTCAGTGACTTCTTGTTCTGAAGCCGATTGAAGAAAAAATGAATTAATAAAGCCTCCATTGAGAAAAGAACGATTAGATTTGTCAGACGCCGGAATTTATTTAGCTAAGTTAGGCCCAATATTCGTGAAATACTCGCAAAAACGGTTTGCTATATGAGTAGGATTAAATATTTCTTCTTCATTAGATTTGAAGAAGGAAGGCAACTTGCACTTAATTTTCTTTCTGTTAATAAGATCGTTAAGTAATTTCCAAGTTGATTTTGCATTTGATTTATATTCATCTAACTTTTTATTGTAGTAGATACGTTTGGCAACGCGAAGGGAAAGTGTCAATTTGTTTTTATAACTCTTGTAAAGTTTCTCACGGTATGAAGTCGGGTTAGCAAGGAAACGCTTGTATAATAAATTCTTTTTTCTTATTGATTTAAGAAGACCTTTCGTTATCCATGGTTTGCTCAAAGTAACATTCTTTACTTTGACTTTTTTGAGAGGAAAGCAGTCATTGTAAATGGTAGTGAATTTATCGAGAAAACACCGATAAGCGCAATCAGCATCTTTGCGTTCAGATAATTCATCCCAATGAACGTTTGCAAGCCTATCTTTAAACTTAGCGACATTATTTCCACTTTTGTCACGAAAAGAAAGCCAAGAAGTTTTATTTAAGTTCATGTTTTGATTAACAAGCATTGTGAAAATCGGAAGATGATCAGATATATCACAAAACATTAGCCCGCTAACAGATAAGTTATTTAAATTATTCGTGAAAATATTATCAATTAGCGTAGCCGTGTTAGAAGTTATTCTTGTCGGACGTGTGATCAATGGAAAAAACATTCTTGAGTATATAGTTTCTAACAATTCTCCAGTTGAATCGTGACAATGGTGGTTGATTAAGTCTATATTCCAGTCACCTAAAACATAGCAAATCTTGTTTTCCTTAGAGATACTTGCAAGCAACGAGTCCAGGCTATTCATAAAATCTTGCAAATTTTGATTTGGTGACCTGTAAACCACACCTACAATTATATTTTTCTCTTTCGGCCTATTGATTTCCACAAACAAAGACTCAGCACATTCAGTGCAAGAAAAAACTAAGTCAGGTCGACATTTAAAATCAAAATTATCCGCTAAATATAGGCCTACACCTCCACCTGTCCTATCTTTACGTGGATTGTGGACAAAATTATAACCTGTGATATCGGTATGATGCGATGAGTCTCGAAGCCAGGTCTCAGTTATACCAATAAAAGAGAACCTCAATTCTAGATTCTTTAGCAAAGTGGTTAAGCTATCCAAATTACGATGAAGGCTACGAATATTAAGATGCAGAAGCGATAAAAAATTATTGGCTTCTAATATATTTTTCTGATGCAACATTTCCTTGAAGTTTTCCTCGATATAATACTCGCAGTCAACTAACTCCGAGAAGAAATTAGCATCAGGATCATTATGGCTACAAAGGCTAAATTTTTTATAGGTTTCAGATAATAAAGGATTAAACCTGAGGCTAGCTAACCTATCGGGATCGTAACGTATAGGTCCATTTAACTGTTCAAACATAGCCAAACGAAAGTCTTCTTCGTTTAAATGAATAAACGGTAATTCTTCCATTAATGAGTCGAACAAAACACATTGTGTAATATACTTATCTTAATCATTTGATGAACCGGAGGGCTTATCACGAATGATCAAGCGATCTAAGATAAAATATGCTGATTTTCCTGCTTGCTTGGCCGCCTTGAGCTTCTCCAAATGAGGTTTCCTCTTTTCAAGCGTCGCTTGCGAGAGATCTTCGCAAATAAACAGTCCTTCTGGTTTTTCCTTTCTTGCCTTTCTTACTACAGCTTCTTTCTGCTTCCAACTACTCAGTCGGCACACAATAACTCTAGGCTTTGCATCAGCTTGGTGTTGATTGATTCCTCCAGACTTTCTACGCTCAACAGGGTGAGCACGCTCGATGTCAATTTCAATGTTGAGCTTCTCCTTGATGGCGTCCTTCACTTTCGTTTCAGCCATTCCCCAAGTCTCGCCAGCCGATTCTGGTATACCGAATACTCTGATGTTGTTCCGTCTGCTCTGGTTTTCCTGGTACTCTATTTTGTTTCCCTGAAGCTCCACAGTGTTTTTGATTTCAACAACACCCTTTTCGGCGCCCACGAGCTTCGATTTTAAGGACGACAAATCTCCGACATCCTTTTGTGTAAATTCAAGGCTTGCTTTGAGAGACGCGACTGAATCTGCCAGCTTATCGACTCTTGCATTGACAGTGGAGATAAAGGAATCGAAAAGCGTTTTAAGCATGGACTGCTGAACACCAAGCATTTGCTTCAGTGTAGCAGTGGAGACCAATTCTCCTTCATCTTTAAGGAGTTTCCAAGTTCACTTCGTCCACTGCAGCATCAGACGATTGATGTTTCTTTGGTTTCCCCATGAAGATAATTCCTCTGTAAATGTTTGAACTAAGACAAAATGCTAATAGAAATGCCTAATTAAGCTAAGACAAAAAAAATCCAATAGAAGAGATGCAAATAGAAACAAAATATTATAAATTGACGGAGCTGAAAAATACACGTTCGCTCGCCATGCTGCTAAGCTCCAAGACAAAATGCTAATAGAAATGAAACTTTCTTGAATCGTTTCAACTTCCGACTTTAATGAGATTTCACTTAGGCCTTCACACATATTTTTTGGTTAAATAAAACTTCGCAGCTCGTGAGTCTTACTTGACAGCCTGGGCTGAGTTTCTCAAAGCATGGTTAGCTTTAACCATTGGTTAAGCAGTATCAAAACCAATACGTTGTCAAGGTATTAAACGCTGGTTAACGCTAACCATGCTTCGAGCAACTGGGCCCTGGTGTAAAGATAACCAATGTATCCTCTAGTAATCTTACATTTTTCCAATGTATCTTCCTTTAATGAATCCTGTTTGATCGGAATGAATCATGTTCGGCAATACTGATTCAATTTCCTTGGCAACTGCTTTAGCGAGAATCTCGTAATCTACATTAAGCAGAGTAATTGGGCGCCAGTTAGATAAAGTAGTTAAATTATTGTGATACAGATAACTATCCATTTTTTAACCATGCATTAAAAGATTCTAAAAGCGCATTACCTAAGAGGTCAAACAAGGCTTCATAAAACTCCTGTGTGAAGCCATCATCCCCGGGAGTTTTGTCATTTTGAAACCATTTAAGGCGTACCACACCTCATCAATACTGATTTCACCTTCTAATCCTTGCTTTTCTTGTTCCTCTAGATAGGGTAGATTCAAATCTTCTACAAATCTTTGGAAACTTTCTAGTGTATCATTTTCTTCAAAGCTTATTTTATAGAACTGATTATAGTGATTTTCTATTTCTTTGTTAACTTGTTTAAAATCTGATACAAATTTATCCTCTCCGATTTTTAAGTGTGAAATAATCTTCTTCTCATATCTTGTTTTCTCAAGGTTAAAGAAATATTTCGTTGGTTTTTCTCCATTCTCAGTCCATCTTGCTTTAGATCTGAAGATTGCTCCTCTGCCTTTTTCTTCATAAATTTCCTGCAATTTTTTTTTCAAGTTTGTATACTCTGATAAGATATTTTTTGGTCAAGACAAACCTCATTACAAATTTTGGAGTCTAATTCTTCGATTCTCCCTTGAATAACATTTTTTTTTTAATTCCTTACATTTCCCTTTGGAATACCTTACCGTTTCAGACCTTTTCTCCATTTTTATTAATCCCCAAAGTAGTTGTTTATCACCTAAACAGTTTTTTATTATATAGACACCGATGAAATACCAGGATTTTCCAGTGACGAAAATTTGGCATCCAGTGAAGATACAATTTTTATCTTTCACATGTGAAGATATCACGGTTGTCATGTCATGACTACTTCAGGCTCAGCCAATAGGAAATTACTATCACAGCATCGCGCGCGTTTACCTTTTCATTCACGAATCAGTCGTCTTGAAAAACAAGATGGAATTTTCAAATCAACTACCAAATTTCGACATAAATATTTTCGACGACGAGCAAAACGAAAGGATTGATGGAAGGTTTGTTCCGATGACAGATAGTGAAGTTATGGAAAATGCCAACACAAAGAGAAAGACACTGTACGATATAAATTTTGTCAAGCAGTTTCTAACAGAACACGGCGAGAGGAGAAGCATTGAAGAGATTCCAGCAGTTGAACTTAACAACTACCTAAGCAAATTCGTATTCGCTGCAAGAACAAAACAGGCGAAGGGTACGAACCATCTTCACTTAGAGGAATTTTGTCGAGTGTTGAGCGCCACCTACGTCGCGCCGGTTATGGGAAATCTACAGCAGCACAACAGAGTCTACAAAGTCATTTCACTGAGGCACATTCATCGACTTCAACCGCTGAAAACACACTCCAAACAATGTTTCAAGGTAATTATATCACTGGAGGCGTTTTCAATATCAATCTGGCACCGACTAAAAATACTGTCACAAGTCCAGAACTTGGGCAGAAAGCGAAAAAAAAGCTATATATAATTGAAAGTGATAGCAGGGGTGGAAGCCAAGAGTAAACTGGTGCTGAACTTGAAGGTGACTCTAAATAATTCAGGTCTTTTAATATTGTGCATTTTTATTCAAGCACATAATAAGGAAAAAGAAAAAGTTAACACACCATACCTCGGCAACTAAAACTATGTTCTTGAACTTTTTGGTACACTATGTTAATATTTTTGAAATGTTGCTCATGTTTTTATCCACGAGACATGAGCTAGGCATTTTATCCATTGCCTGATATTTTTCGATAAATTATTTGCACGTTTTAAAGGACAGTTACGTAGCATGTTTGTTATGAAATTTCGAATGTCTTATTGCTATAACATTCAAAATACAAATAAACCCGACTTGTATTCTCTTATTCAGACCCAAATTAAAATTGTGCGTAAGATCTATGTTTTATTACATTTTATTGATTCAACGAATAAAAGATTAGTCCAAGAAATAGTTGTCCTGGTATTTCATCGGTGTCTATATAATAAACAGAATATTGCATGACCGCTTGGAGATACGAAATTTCTCTTCGAGTGTTGAAAAATATTTCACGAGTGAGCGCAGCGAACGAGTGAAATATTTTTTCAACACGAGAAGAGAAATTTCGATCTCCGCGCGGCCATGTAATATCCTCTATTTATCAATTGTAAATAACACTCATCTCTCGTGTAAATAAATTTCCATAATCCAGGCCTGCGTTTAAATTCCTCGTTAACATTCATGCTTAAGAAGACTGCTCTGTGATCAGGTGCGATCGATATCCGCGTTTCCACCTTAGTAATATCTGGCTTGTATTTACTACTTATTAAAAAAATAAGATCTATGCGGGATTTTAATTTCAAAGGCTTTGATTCGTATGTGTAGGATTTAGTTTTAGAATGCATTTCGCGGTAAATATCAACTAAATTGATCTCTTTTATGAAATGAATTAATGAATTTCTATACTTAGTTTCTTTCCAAGTGAGACCTCCATCCTTATCTAATGGACTTAAATTTTGTATTCCAGTCACCTGCCATTACTAAATTAGAAGTATCAGTCAAAGATATAATTTTTTTGCTAAAAGAATCGAGGAATTCACTTTGTTCACGCTTATCTGTGGGGGCATAAACGTTGACCACATTTCAACTGGTCTCACCCTGTGTTTTTAGACGCAAAATTACAGATCTCCCATTGTTGTCGAGTTCCACTATATCTGCATGAAGGGTGGAGCTTGGTTTAATAAGGATACACACGCCCTTGGAAGGATCTGATCCATGTGAATAGAAAATTTGACCACGCCATTCTGCCGCCCAAGCCTTCTCATCTCTAGAGTTCGAAAACGTTTCTTGAAGAAAATAAACGTTAGCTTTTTGGCTTTTCAGGTACTATGCAAATATTGATCTTCTGTATTCTCGATTTCTTAAACCTCTCACGTTAAGTGACAAAAGCTTAAAAACAGACATAACACTCGAACATTAAAGTTGCTTAGAATTAAACAAAAACTAAAAATGAAACAAACAAAAAATGGACAGACAAACAAAGATACAAATTACTTACCTCTCCTGGGTATTCAAATTCCAACTGGCCTAAAAGAAAGCTCATTAGTGCTAGCTAGAGAGGTACATTTAAAACAGCTGTAGTAATTTACTAAGTAAGTAGAAGAAAAGCTAGTGTTCGGAGATGATCGGTTTTTTTTCTCTTCTTCTTCCGCAGTTCGTCTCGAAAATTAAAGGCCTTTCAGATCTTCGTGGGAGTCAGTCCTCAATACTTTGGCGGTGATGTCTGTTTTCCAAAAAATTTTACCATCAACAGTCCATGTCTTACCATTGCGATATATATTTTTTTTCACTTTTCTCGCCTCTTTGAAAAGCTCGGCTCTCCACGCTTTTAAGTTCTCGTTAATAAATATCTTCTCTGCTCCTACATCTTTCAAGTCAGCATTTCAAAGATTTACGGCTGTAGTCTAGCTTTCTACAGCTTGCTTTTTACGTTGTAGCTGTTAAATCTGTCGATGATTGGTCGGGGCTTGTCTTTGCCGGGTGTTGAATTTACTTGCAGAAGTTTTCCTAGTGTAACAACATTCGCTACGTTACCTGCTTCTAGCGGAACTTCATGTTCAGGAATTCCGAGTATAACTAGGTTGAGTTTTCGAGTATATTGCTCGAGTTCATCATGTCTGGCTTCTATATCGTTGAGCCTTTCATCCAACTCTAGCTTCCACTTCCTTCTTGGACTCTAATAGCTCCTCCTCGAGTGATTTTACCTTGCTTTTTAAGCCCTTATTTTCTTTGACAAGAGAGTCGACTTGTTATATATGAGGTTTTTTCTCTTGCTTAAATTTAAGAAGCTCCTTATACTTTTTGCAGTCATAAGAACTACTGATCTTTATTGTTTACACTTTGAATCAATTGGCAGTTGTGAAGAAGATATGGCAGAAAAGACGTGAGTTTCTACTGAGGGGAATCATTCTATCAGACATCTTAACATGCATGCTTGTGCAATTAGTTACTTTCGGCCTTATTTTAATTTTTAAGTTGATAAAAGTTTAATTGTCATTCACTTACAACTTGTATTAAATAAATATAATATTACCTCTCTCCCTCGAGGTTCATGTTAAGTGTCTGGCTCTGCTTTCGGGAGTGTTCAGGTTTCCCTCAAACATAATTGAGGGTTTTTCCTGACTGGCAGCAGGCACGCAATTCTAACTTAAATTAGTAATGACATTTATATTGAGAGTTTTTGCCAATTAATAAACATGGGTTCGGGATGAAGTGCTCCCATACAGTCACTCTTTGCCCCATAGACTCTTGTTACTCCTTAAACCAGGGAATTAGACATCTAGAGAGGTCTTTCCACCTGTCCAGTATCCAAGGGGGATTATCACTTCCACTCACAACCTTGGGGGATTATGAACCCCTAGAGAGGATTATCACCTCTCACTATCCTGGGGGATTATCACCCCCTAGAGAGGATTATCACCTCTCATTAACCTGGGGGGATTATCACCCCCTAGAAAGGATAATCACCTCTCCCTTGTAGATTTTGGACTGCTACACCAATATGTAGAGAAAAGTGACCTGCTTCCCATATTTGGAGTACTTCATCCCTTACCCCTTTTCCCCACAATAATTCTGGTCTAGTTACTTGCTTTTATCTAAGGGTTATGGGTTAAGAGCATTAACTTATCCTGGCGTTATCGCCAACCTTGAATTTGGGTTTAGATGACAATTGCTCCATATTGCCATGTAGATTGAAATACACAGTACTTTCATTCTTCTTTTTACTAGCTTCTACAGGTGTCATATTAATGGAACTATGCTTAGTGTTATTATACTGCTTTAGTATTTTTGGTAGTTTGTCTAAATACACCGTATTACCCTGAATAGTAAATAGTTTCCACATTTTGGTTTTGATTGTACGGTTCCATCTTTCACAAACACTAGATTTCTCCTCATTCTCAGTTGAGTATAGTATTATGTTATGCTTTTGCAATAGCTCCTTCAGGTCTTGGTTATAATATTCTATCCCTTTATCAGTCCATAGAGATTGTGGCTCACGGCCCTCTTCAAAGATGGTTTTGAACGCTTGTGTGACAGTTTCTCCTTTTTTATCCTTTAACCTTACAATCCAGCCGTATTTGGATAACAGATCTAACACCATGAGAAGATATCTATAACCCCCATTCCATTTGCTGAATTTGTTGCATTTTAACCAGATCAGAGCACCAAATTTTATCGATACCGTTTAGAATAACACGCCGGCGTGTAAAGCTACGCTTTGTCGGTTTATGTAATTCATCTGCTAATTGCTGTTGCCAGTTTTCTTCACTCGACGGCTTTTTCAGTTTTTTGAAACACCAAGTCCGATTTTCTGTTTAGTGTTTATTATATTTCTTGCTAACCAGTGACCCCATTGCCTTTCATTGTATGGAATAGCATCAAGTGATTTTACCATTTTTCGGTCAGCTTCATGTTTACACTTAGGGTCATCTCAACAGATGGAATAGTCGAAGTCATGCTGTATAGCAATAGCACCTGTTCTTACAGTTGGTGGATCATAAATTTCTATTATTACACCAGTTTCTGAATTGTATCTTACTTGGTTTTCTAAATCATTATACGGAATTGTCCATCCGCCCTTAGGTTTCGGTAATTTACCAATTTGCTTACGAATGTCTATTCCCCTTTCAAACCGTGGAAATGTATAAGCAGGCTTATGAACAGCTGCAATCTTTCTTGCAAAACTAGTGTATGATCCTCTGTAGCCAAGGGTTTTGCGGCTTTATAAGATCTTTTCAATGCGCCCACACGTTGCTTCATATCAGCAATTTCTTTCTTGAAGGGTGTTTTCCACAGGTCCGGATCTTTTAATCACTTCTCTACCTTCCTTATAATCTACACGATCTGGTCCATCACCAATACATCCTTTTGTCAGTGAAGTTGTTCCCTTTTCTTTGGCGTTATCAACAATGGCGGATGCTGTTTGTGTTGGTGCTCTTAATGCTGTTTCTGGTGTTGCCCTCATAATTCGTGCTAGATCCAATTTAGTAGTTCCTTTCAAGAGCAGTAAGGAATTGTCCCAATGTTCCCCAATAGCCGAAGATCTTGACTTGTTCCCTAGCATATTTAGCTATATTTTGTTCATATTTTGGGTTTGTTAATATCTTATTCATCGATAAAAAAAAACAGTGGCCCTAGGATACTACCCTGTGGAATACCTACAGAGATTGGTAGTTTTCCTGATAGAGTACCCCTAAAAGGAGTTTTCTGAGAGCGTCCAGATAGATAGGAGCGAAACCAAACCATTATAGAATGGGAAAGGCCATAGATACGGAGATCGGCGTTTTCTTTAGGTCAGCTGGTGTAAAAGTCCATTACGGAGTTTATTATCAATTCTAGCTAAAATGTCATCAGAAAGATCAGCGATGAGCTGCGAAAGCAGCTCATGCTGCAGAAGAAAGTTGTTAAAAGCATAATGAACGTGACGCTCAAGAAATTTAGAGCCAACTGGCAGAACTGATATGGGATGATAATTAGATCGGTCAATCAACGAACCATCCTTATGCAGTGGCGAGACCTTTGCAGTTTTCCAAAGGTCAGGAAAATTAGCAGAAGAAATACTAAGGTTAAAAATTGCAGTCAAAGATGAATAGATAGACGGGGCTGCTTTTCTCAGAATATAGCTGCTAAGACCATCAAGCCCAGTAGCCTTGCCAGTAGATAGCTGCTCAAGGCTAACCCTAAAAAAATCTTCTTTAAAAGGGGGGATGCAGTGCGATACTCCAAATTGGAGCTTAGTGCAAACATATTCGGCAATCCGATTTCAGTTGGGTGCCTCGGAAACATCACTGAGCTAAACAGAGGAAGAAATATTAGCGAAATCCTCGTGGAATGAATTGGCAATGTTATGATAATCATGATAGCTCCTACCGTTAATAGTTAAATGGTTTGGTAATCTGTTATATTTAGAGGTCGCCACACTACGAATAATGCGCCAGAGGTTTTTAAGATCTTCAAGATTGCTGTTAATTGAGTTACGGTTTTTCATTACGAATAAGGTGGACCACTCTACTTCGCGCAGAACGATAGTCCTTCCAATTTGAAGGACTGTTTTCTAAAATCGCTTTTTTTGGCAAAATGTTTCGCGCGGCAATCGTTGCTTGAATTTCATTATTAAACCATTCTGGAAAGAATAGCAGCTTGACACGCCGCTTTTGTATAACGGAGCGTGCGAATTCAGAACGCTCCTGAATAACGAATGCCAATGACATAATGAATCATTAGGGTCCCATAGATGTCCATTGTACTCCAAGGTAAACAGTCGGCCAAAAATGCGTCAAAATATAAAATTCTTTTTTAAGCGAAAAAGCATACGTTTATGTCCTTCAGAATGTAGCCTAATGGATCTAGATTTAAGAGGTAGAGACATAAATAGGAAGATAATCGCTCAGGGTTAACTGTAGAGTTCCTGATTTGATAACATTATAAAGAAAATATGATTTTAAAGTGTTCCGGAAACCGGTTTTGTAGAAACAGTGATAAGTTGATGAAGAGTGTATGCACTAGTTAAGTCAATAAGGCGTTTTTGTGACGCAGAATTTGATAAAAAGGTCAAAGTGTGCACTATAAGTGTCTGTAATTTGGGGAAGGATAGTAAAAAGCTAGCAGTGTTGTTGAGCGGGCGCTTACCGTTTGGAAGATCTTTAGTCTAAGTGGCCCGGATGTCTGACGGTTTAGCAGATGGTTAAGTTGTGAAATAAGTCTTACTCTCTTTTTGCGAGAAAGTCAATACGCAACTTAGTTAAAGAGACAAAAATGAAGACAGAATGCATTGTTCTAAATATTCCTGAAGCTTTCCAAACTTGAAGCCGTTGTAGATACCTCGACCTGCTCTTGATCCAATATTTTAGATACTATCCCTCATGCATGTATATTGGATCAGCGTATATAAGCACCTTTTGGGAGACCTTTTAATGCTAACCTTGAACCCATCAAACCAAAATAAAAGTCACCAAAGCAATTGACTTCCACTATTTCCTCAAATAATATTTTTTAGCACATTGACTTTAACGTTTTGACTTTGTGAATAAAAATATCTATTTGAATCGGTTTAGAAGTTGAAAAAAAGCGAACTCCACGTAATTTCACGTTTTTTCTGTTGTTATTAATTCTTTCAGATCAACTGGAAAGAATATCTTGAAAAGTTATTGTTTCCTGTAACCGGAATACACATCACTGATGAACAAGAAGTTGTGGTTTACGGAGTTGATTACTTAAGAAACATCTCCTCCCTCCTTAAAGAAACTTCGAACAGGTAATCTTTGGTCTCTTTCCACAGACCTTCGACTCACCTTCCAGTGTTCAGTGTTGTGTCTTCGCTACTTGAGTGTGAGGGAGGCTTTTAAAACCATAAATTAACTAGGAGAGCCTTAAAACGTCTATCGTTCTCATAGCCTTCAAGCAAGCTCTCCAGGGTCGATTCAGGGAAGGAGAGCTTGCACTTACGTCTCAGGAATTTGGGCTCCTCCTCTAGTACCCTCTGTGGTTTTCCGTGGACTGAGCTGTCAGATTTTGGTCAATCAGCGCGGAGTGAAACTGACTGTCGACTGAAAACGAACAGAGAAAGCACGTTGAAATAAATTTCCTACGAACAAACGAAGCCCTGAAAGTACGGCCGCTGAGAAATTAGAAAATCGTCAAGTTCACGGTTCTGTCGTCAGGTCGTTGCGGGTGTCAGATCAAGAGAAGAACATTGAAAAAGTGGCAAAGGGCCGCTAACGCCTGCTAGCGCGAGAGAGTGTGTATAATATGCGAGCCAGCGAGTCATGCGAGTCATGCGAGTCAACAAGCGAGCCATGCGAGTCAGTATAAAATAATTTTTTTGATGTAAACTACAAAACTAGCCTCGGTAACTAAGTAACGTATTTATTCCAAAGATTGTTGCACTCCTCGGAGTTATAACAATACAAATGGCACGTCTTAACAAGCTTAACAACTTAGCAAAGCAACAGTCGTTTAAAATTCAGCTGCAGAAAAATTCGCCAACATTTGACAAAGGTTTGAGAATTCGCTAAACGAAGGTTTAACAAGGTGGTTGTTATGGAAGTGTGTTCCAAACGTCATATTACGGGTTTCTTATCTTCCTTGGTCACGTTTAATGAGTCAGACAACGATAAAAACATAGATTTCTCGAAGCAGGCGGGTCATAACATAGTGTTAATCTCCGCTTATTGGCCTCCAGGAGGCTTTGTAGACGTCGATTTGCCATGAATCTGTAATAACATGTAAATAATATGCATGAATTTTCAATCGTTTGCGACTACACTCATAAATAAAACATCAAATCTCAAAATTTATTGACAACAAAACAATACAAAACATACCTTAACAAACGATGAAAAAGATGAAAGCAGACAACAAAACGATATTGAAAGGAGATAGAGCGAGGATACCGAAAACTCGTGCCAAATACAAAAGCCGAAGAAAGGAAAATGGACTGGGAACTAACATCTGTCTGAGCCATGCGAGTCATCATGTGAGCCATTGGAAAATCCTAGAAAAAGGTCAAGCATTCGACATGATGACTCGCATGACTCGCTGGCTCGCTGGCTCGCTGTTTGTCAAGACCCAGCGCGAGATATTTGAGACAAGATATTTTGCATTGTTCCTCCGAAAGTGTTTTGAAACGAAGACGTCCTGGACAACTAATTGCGCGTCTTGGACTACAAATTGAACAGGAATACACCAAATTGAATGAATTGTCGTTTGATCGAGATAGCACACATTTTCCCTTCCCCAAATATAAACTATGCCGCGAGCAGTGTTTTTCCCCACAGAGAACCTATAGCAACTGGCAAGTAACTCAACTACAAAGTTATTTCAAAAGTGTAAAATTCTAGGCTATTCACAGTCCCATATTTTTCTTAAGATCGTCGAGATCGAGCGCTTTGCGTTACAGGCAGCCATCTTGGATGAGTGTCAAAACCACCTAGAGGGCGAGGGGCGTTTTGGGAGGAAGAGAGAAAAATAGAGGGACTGTCCTAAACATCACAGCAGCTCGTGTTCAGTGGGTGTCACAAGAATTTCACGCCTTTTGCCGTTCATTAATTAAGAAGCTCCGCTAGCGATGAAAAACATGCCAGGCACATTTAGCATCCATTTCGCGTGTTTACAACATCTCCTTTCGAAACAGGGATTTTGAACAGTTTTTGGGAGATCCCTTCAAATAAAATCGGCAAACGTGTTCGCTTCAACACAGCCAGGCATTTCTGATGAGTCGTCCTTTCGTTAATTTCAATTCGTTTCATATTTGGCAGAAACTGTGTTACATCCGCTGGCCGGGCTGCTTCAAACGCTTACGTGATACATCCTCAAAATGCCAAAAATCCTTTGTTTTTTGTGCAAAATGTGCCTTGCAAATCTGCAATAGTATTGGGTTTTAAATTCCTGCGAGGAAAGTAGCGATAATAGGCGTTTCAAAAGGGCCAAACTGTTTTAGACCGTTTTATGTCATCTTTCCTCCATAAAATGTCAAAGGGAGTCTGCCTTACTACACGCCAATCGGAAAGAAATCCCGTCCCCAGCTCCTTTGGCCCAACGTGGTGAAGATCTAAGATGACAAAAGTTGGGCAAACAGGTAAAAGCTTACGTTTGTAGAAACGACGACTTATCAACGACTTGTCAGTGTCGGCAACTTAAACTGAACCCGTTGTCAACGCAACTTAACATCCATTGTCTAATGACCAATCAAACGCCTGCGTTGCAGGTAGAATGCGCTCCGTGAACGTAGGTCAGTCCCTCTATTTTTCTCGCTTCCTCCCATACCGCTCCCCACCCCCTAAGTAGTTTTGACACTCATCCTAGATGGCTGCCCGTGACGCAAACTTGCTTGTTATCCCATTAAAGATGGAGCGTTTAAAAGGAGTAAGATCTTTGAATAGGTCATTCCCTATTTTAACACAGACTACCAGAGTTTTTGACTGTTTTTTATAGGACACTTGCCAACTACATGATGTGGAGGCTGGTTGATGCGTTGTATTTGCGACTGGGTGACAAATTTGAGGAGATATTTAAGAATTTTTACATCACGTTAGATAACTATTGGTCTTCGACTCCTCGAGAAGAGTTATGTGTTCAGCTCATGACAGAAAAATACTTTGAGACGCCGCTATCTCGGATATACGTGGAGAAATTCTTTGATGGGGACAGCAAGAAATCGGTAAGGAAAGGAACTCCTTTTTACCCCGTTCCCCTTGTTTAAAGAGGCCATGACATCGCAAGTTTCACTTTCTAACATTTTTAGAGCTCTTTTTCTGTTTTTGCGACCGTATCCTACCGTAAATTTCTGTCAATAATATGCGTAAAGTTAATTGTACAGCAAAAGATTTCAGCTGGAGAATTTTACGCGTTAAAATACTATTTGGGCGAATAAACGTAACATGTAATAAATATCGTTTTCGGATAATTTGAATTCCCATAAATTGCACCAATTTAGGCAAGAAATTTGGCAAATGGCATAAGAGATGCGTTTGTGCAAAACATACACGAGCTTGACTGGATGGATGAAAAAACCAAGGCTGTCGCCATTAAAAAGGTAAATTAATCCTTAGTCATTCTAATCTCACTACATTTCAAATTAGTTATGAATTCTGGCCAAAGGGATGGCGTAGTACATATTGTTTAACGTATACATCACCCGTAATTTCTTCCATCATCAAGGGAGTTCTAGATAATTGTGCAAACAAGCTTTTGTTGATGCAAGAAGTAAAAAAGAGAATTGATATTGGTTTTCAACGATATGACAGCTATGAAGTCGATAGCAAAACGAGTACAGGGGGAGGTCTCATTGCTAAGTACTGTACCTTGCAAGCAATAAAAGAAGGCTGCCTTTCATTTCAGGCAAAACGGATGGTTGAAAACATTGGCTACCCAGAGTACATTATGGATAACAAACTGTTAGATGATCAATACAAAGACGTAAGTTTGATAATCTGTTCCTACTGCCAGCACGATTTCATCATTCGCCACAAAGGTAAAAAAGTGCCATTTTGATCGCAGCTGTCAGCATCTACTTGCTCGCTATTTCGGATGTACTGTCCCTTTGTCCTTCTTTTCTTTCTGCTTTAACAAAGTCGATTCGATTAAAATGACTGACTACCTTAAATTGGCTGTGGAATGACTTGGACTCTGTATCAAGACATTACTGTAGATGGCTGTTTCTCATAAAAAAGAAACGCTTGCTCAAATTGTCCCGTTAGGAGATTTCAATATTGACTTTTTGGCCAAGAAAAACGATGCATCAATTAAATTAAAGAGACAACTACAACAATTTTCAATTGTTAATGACCTGGAACAGTTAATCAACTCCCCGACCAGGATTCGTGAACCAACAAGAACAGCTATTGATCTGGTCTTTGCGAATAACACCAACCGCACTGTTGGGAGTGGCGTTACACATACGGCAATCAGCGATCACTCTATTGTGTACTGTACTATGAAATCTGGTGTCCCCAAAGTCCCACCTAAGACAATTGAATACCGTTCGTACCGCAAGTACGATAAGAGAACTTTTATTACGGACCTAAAAGAAACTGATTGGAATATGGTTGACTTTAATGGTGAAGTCGATCCTGCTGTGGAAATGTGGAACACCCTGTTTACTGATGTTGCGAACAGGCACGCGCCGATCAATTATTAACAATAGCAACTTCAGATGTTTAAATTCTGTTTTGTTGCACTTGTATCATTCACACAAGAGGACAACGTCTAGTGCTTTGCAAACTCTTTAAGGACATGCTGGGCGCTTGAACGCTCATTACAAATTTAATTAAATAATGGATGCAGTAAAAAAGTTTATGTTACGTTTACCCCGATATAACCATATTAAAGGCTATTTTACGGCGAAATCGTTATATTGGTAGTTTCGATATAACGATATCATTTTACTGCTCCCTTGGCGTATCGTTATATCGGGGTTCCACTATAGAAAACGTTGCGACCTCACTTTGCAAAGTCGCTGCCAACGAAATAGGATCACTGGGTGCGACTGACTGATTTAAAAAAGAAAACTTCCTTTCTCTTTCAGTTTCTCATGCTGTAGCTCGCTAGTCATGTCATCCGACGACAATATTTTTTCCCTTATACTTATGTTTTGGAAATGCGTGAAGAGACTAGCTAGATTGCCTTAATTTCTTTTTGTAGGTCACCTGTAATCAGTCTACGTATTTTGAGAATGAGCTCTCTTTGGACCAAGCCTTGACGAAAAGGGAGCTTGCTGTTTTCGGAAAACCTGTAGACGAGACACGGTAAGACACTGACAGTGTAAGAAATGAATTGCAGGCGAAACAGTGTAGTATTCTATTAAATTACCTGAAGAAGAAATTGGCGTTAGGTCGCAGTTTTCTCAGTTAATGAGGAACGTTGAGTCGACTAGGTCTCGTAGAAAGCAAACTTCAATCCCTTCAGAAGTAGGCTACACTCATAGAGCTAATGAAATACTAACACATGCATAAAACTAGTCTAGGGGGTTGCTTATGTACCTTAAAGAGGGGTTTCTCGAGTGTTCCAAACAAATACATAATCAGTCTATTTATAGAGACTTACATAACGTTTGGGATAACAATAGAGATTAGCAAATTGACATTTTTTTAATGTTTTTATCTAATAAGCAAATGTAGTAGCCTCCCCGCAGACGTCCTGTGGGGTTTGTTTTTGTTCGTCACGCATTCATTTCTCCCCTCTGCGGGGAGGCTACAAATGTAGATGAATTCCAGAAAGTTCTAGATATCCCATTCAACCCATAATTTTTACTGAAGCTGCATTCAAATCCCTCTCTTGTCGTTTCAGTTAGACAAATTTTACACGGTTTAAATTAAACCCTTGTATTCAGTTGACCAATATGTCTACTATGTACTTATAGTCAATGAGTTTTTTAAGTAAATGAAAATTTGGCGTTGGCAGTGATGGGGCCACTGTATGATTGACGTCCAAGTTGATGCCCTGGTAATTATACGATTATTTCCTCTCATGACTCTTAAGGATTATGTTCTTTTTGTTTATCACAAGGTGGGCTATTTCACCAATTGCTGTTAATGCGTACTATGATTTGCTGGCAAACAAGATGGGTGAGTGTCACAAAAAATTTATGCTGATAAGCTACGTTTTTATTCATAAATTCACATTGCACAATTAATTACAAGTACAGTGAAACCTCGATTTAACGAACCTCCATGTCCCAGCCGAAGTTATAGTAAAATGCATGGAATAGAACCTCGATATAACGAATTCTTCGATATAGCGAACATAATCCGGAAGCCCAAACGTAAAATCTACCTCGATATAATGAATTACGATGTCAACACGCGACAGAAGATAAATGCTGAACAGATCAACAGTCACCAAATCCTTTAAGTAACGGTCCAAATAACAAGGAAAGCAACAACGGCTATGAACATGTTGGAATGCAAAAAGGTGCTAACTTTGCTATTGTCTGTACTGTACTTCTGATTGGCTTAGACAGTAAAAGTTAAGAAAACTTCATAACGCAGTACATATATTCATCCTTACTTTCCAACCATCTTCCATATAACAAAATCTGGTCTCAGTTTGAATAACAAAGAAATCCTATGTGGGGAACATATAAAATTGTAAACTTTTCTTGGCTATTGTTTTCAACTCTTGTGATTGGTCAAAATCTTTTAAAACAAAAAAACACCCTTTCAAAGTAGAGTGTTAATGCATTTTATTACGTAAACGGCCTTTATGTAGGTTTATGCATTCTCTGTGTAAAAATGATAACATTCCTATGTGGGGAAAGCACCGTTGCCGCATAACAAAAGAAACTGCTTTCCACCTCATCTGGATCATTACTTAATCCTTATGGTAAAGAGACAGCAACCTTTCAGACAAAGGCTTATTACGTCACAGACATTGGCGTGATAGTATTTCGACATCAATTAACCTCTGCTTTATCTTCTTTGTCTCTTATTAGTTCTCTTAACTTCTTCACTATCGAAGGCTTCTTGTGATAAAACGAATATGTAGCCGGAATTTCAAGTCCAATGCCCTTGTTTCTCCGTTTACCAGTCACTTCCACAGAGATTTGTCCTCCGTGTTTTAAAAACAAGTGAGTGCAACATAACAACACTAAAGCCAGTTTTCTTGTTTACGAAGACAATTTTCTGTAGACAGTAATCTCTATGTTGCAACATTTTTAAATCGCTGATCTGAACGTGTCGTTTTTTTGTACCGTAAAGAAAAGCTGAGCGTCTGCTCAAAAGTGAAAATAATTGACGCTGAAAGTCACCATCTTAATAAATGAATTGCATCTCAAAACGCGGCACTTCGGGGTGACGAAAATTACATGAATTGCGTGACAGAAGTCACCTGTGTTACAAATCAATCATTAACTATGACCTCGATATAGCGAACTTTTTGGTCATTTCCCCTCAAATTCGTTATATCGAGGTTTTCGATTTAACGAACCCTCGATTTAACAAACAAATTTGGTCGGTCCCCAGCGACTTCGTTAAATCGAGGTTCCACTGTAGTCCATCTTTAAAGATGTTTGACTTTATAAAGTGCAAGGCCCGGTCCCTGAAAGGTCGATTAGAGTTAATCTAACTCTGTGGAACTTTGTGCAACGACTCAGGATTAGCCTGCGTAGAAGCCGTCGAAAGGAGTAGGGGCCCTAGACTAGAAAACGTACTGGGTCGGGCTTTTCACTTTTTTAAAACTAGGCGAGGATAACCCAGGGTTATTGTGAAATTTGAATTCAGGAACAACTTGACACTCCAATGCTAAGAATAGCTAATATTATCCGAAAAAATGCTTTTGGATAAAGGGAAACAAAACCGGGATTAGTTGTTAACCCATGGTTAGCGCTAATCGACCTTCGAAAAACTGGGCCCTGGGCTTCAAATTTCGCTTAACCTTGGAATCAACCCAACCATTCTCGAGTAACCGGGTCCAGATGGATAATATATAGATTCAACCAAGGCTTAAGGCTGAACACAATTAACCTATTAACTCACAGCAAAAAAGCTTTTCCGACTCGAACATCCTTAAGTTTTTAAATGGAAATTTACAGAATGTAAATGAAAGAAGTTCGGTTTTAGCATCAATCAGTCGCTAGATCTGCATTGTGACAACTATAAAACTAGTGGGACAAAATTCAAACTTTGTGCCTTTCTAAATGAATCAATTCAAAAACCAAAGCCTTAAGAGTGTAAAACAAAACAGATGATTAAAAAAAGAGATCATTTAAAATCTCAAAATAACAGTGTAAACTGAAAAGCAAATTGCAGTACTTACAATGAAGGTAAATTGCATAAGGGCACCCACATACTCCCTTTATATGAAATTGTCTAGAGTTAGACTCGGATCCTTTTAGGGGTAAGGGAGTATCTTCAAACCATTTTTAAGCTAGGGATGTATAGATATTACCTAGAAGAATACATTCTACACCATGTCCTCCAGATTTTTATGGGGGGCGGGAATTGCTGTTATTTCTCTCTTTAATGAAGGAAGGAAAGTTCAATGTATTTCGTCAAGGTACAGCAGCCTTCAACGGGTGATAATCGGCATAAAAGTTAAAGGGATTTAATATTTAAGAAACCTCTACAGGGTTGTACAACGAGAATTTCCGAAAACTAGAGGAAATTGCTGAAATCTGGATATTAATACACTTCAACATGTCCAATAATTTCAATGATTTTCTCTTATAATAACGATGAAGAAGTATTAAGCGACAAGAGCATGCAGTACTAGTGAAGACAACAAATGATAACAAGACATGACTTGATACTCACCAATTCGGATCTGTGTCCTTTGATCTCGATCATTTGGGTCCATTTGCAAAGTGAACAGTCGGAACTGATCCTCATACTAACACTCGATCCTTTAACTCCCTGCTGCTTGATTCTTTGGAGTTAAAGCCACTTTCTTCCCTTTTGTCGACAGGCATTTAAGTCCTTAACCTCAGTCGATCCGAAGCAAGCTTCGGAGCACAGATAGGTGTACTCGGTGAGCTGAAAATCCAGTCTCTGAGTCCGCATAAATTTCACTCATTGAGTTTTTTTGGTTATTTATATGCATACAAATCTTAGGTGAATATAGATGTTGTTGGTACAGCGTATTTTTCCCGGCTACCGCCCGCATATGTCTTTCCTCCGTGCTTCGCCATTGCAGTCGTTTGTGTGAAGAGAAATTTGCCGGTAACGATGTGTCAACCATGTGACGTCATATGCATATTTAATTAAGGAGCCGTTGGACGCACTTTCTGCGGCAATTTGACCATGTTCGCGTCGGAAAAAAATACCGATAAGATCATTTTTATGTCGTCAAAACCATTTTTCCCGGTTAATTAGACATCAAACTAATAATTATTGCTATTTTTTGCTAGACTGATTTTTCGTTTCAGTAGCACTTTAACAACAACAAATTTTTATTGACTGTACAGTTTAACTAAATCTATTAAAGGCCCATTGCTAACCTTGGTGCATTACGCGCAGCGCACAAAAAATCCCGCGAATTTCGTATTACACGAAATTACTGATAGTTGTGAAAGGCTTATTGTTATGTCACAACAGTTATTCAGCGCTGTTACCGGAACACATGCGCACGCATGCCATGTGCTTTTTGAGTGTTCTGAGATATCCCTATGTTTGTTGATTAAACTATTTGACTGTTGCGATAAAGAACGAGGCTATTCTCTGTCTGAGACACAGCACTTGTTTCAAAGATTTTGTATCGGTTCGAACGGCTCAGGCTATCCATTCGAACCAAATTGTCATTCGTTCGAACAGCTCTGGCTTTCCGTTAAAAAAATTGTCATCCGTTCGAGCGGCTCGAGTTATCCGTTTAAAACAATACGCCAATTCAGGAAAACTGGAAGTTGCGTGGAAGCGAGGCCTAAGGGCCCTTGGCGGGTTTTGCCGGCAAAAACAAATGCCTTCTCGAAACGATCTCTTTCGATCTCCTAATCAAAATGGCGACATTACACCAAGATCCTTGCAAGCAAAATGAAACGAAAAGATATGTGCTGCTGCTATGTGCAACAACCGCAGTGAAAATCGGCCGGATCATACCTACCATAAATTTCCGTCAGATCCTGATCATGCGAAGAGGCGATCAGAGTTTTAAATGCGTTGAGAATAATTATTGTTGTTCACAGCATTTCGTACCAAACGATTACAGAATTAGTCTCATTGGACATAGAAAGGACTTAAAAACAGGAGCCATGCCCTCTATTTTTCCTAGGTCCTCAGCCAAATCACATGTTAGAGAAGAACGTCTAGGGTTGCTGACACAAGCTAAAATATTGCATAAGGAAAGAAAATGCCAGAAGAATCGCCATTGAGCGATGAAGTGCAAGATTCTGTTAATTTTATATAGGTACTCCAGCGATCGAATAATTTTCTGAAGCGAAATGTTTAGAAGTAGAAATCCTAAAGAAGAATCCTAAATCATAGAATGTAATGCACAGTGCTATCCATTGAGTCACGCCTCTGATGGATACTTCCAGAAATAAAGAAGAGGAATACATTGTAACAAAAATACGAAAACTATGCACTGTTTAAGCTTGTACATACTTAAACTATTGAACATGGATAGATGTTACTGTTATAATAAACTCTAGATAGGAAGTCACGCCCCTTTTCAAGTACTTCCAGTTAAACAGCTATGGAATGGAATATATATAAAAGTGCTGGAAAATAATATATCATTTCTAGGGTGGAATCAAAAGATTCAAAGAGTCACCGTGATTGGCTACATTGCCGTTTCTACTTCTATGGATAGAATCACGCCTTTTGGTGGATACCTACAGGGTTATAGATGTTGCATTGGTATTACCGAAAGTAATTATATAAGCAATATAGAGTAACGAAAATACGCCTACACGCGTCATAGTTCTATGCCTCCCTCTTACCGATAATTTTTCCATGCAGTTATTATGTCTAAAATAATTCCACGCCTTTATTGAGTACTTTCAGTTTTGCAGTCATGGAATCAAAATTTTCACAAAATGAAAAAAAATATAACCAGACACTTTTTCCGAGCTAAGGCTTTGAATGATTTTTCGTGGGCAACGCAACCCCCTCTTTCCTTTCCTGGCTGTGTTATCAGCTTCCTCTATTAATGAAATCAAAGCTCGATCTTAGACGCCGGCGTGCAAAACTTATGCCAAAGGCATAGTGTATGCCAAATAACCCTGATATGATCTGCGATCTGCACTTCTGTCCGATCCCATTTACTTTACCTTTTGACTCGGAGCCAGCTGGTAAGGAAAACAAAATGTGTCCAAAGTTGGCGTTACAAATGCTGTTTAATCTTACTCAGCGGTTCAACCTGTTTTTGCTGCTGCCACCCCTATTCTGATGGAGACGGGAGATTTGGACTGGCTTGAGGGTCTGACCCCAGTAATGGCATGATATGTAGGCTGCTCGCTTAACATGTTGCAGGACGGCAGCAAACGTGGGTGGAATTGCATTCATTCTGGTTCTTGTGGAATAAATCCAACCTTGCTTCATTTGCAGAAACACAGTTACTGGTTCTGTCGTACATTAGAACTAATATATAGATTTAGCCAGGGCTAAAAGCGAAGCTCCCATTAATAAATTTATAATTTAAAACAAACAATAAACTTGTAATTCACAAATCAGTTAACTTAACCCATTCGCCCCTGAACCACCCGTAACTCCCCGTGCGGATCCACGTCCTTTCTAACCCTCGTGACGTCATCAGTTTTAACGGTCAAGGCCAACTTTGTCCGCTAACTTGTGCAGAGTGAAGAGATCTTTCAAACCATACCAGAATGGGCACAATTCAGTCAAGGACACCGGAGAAAACGGCAAAAACCATGCAAGATTGACCTGTAAATCTCCATGAAAATCTTGTTCCATTACCCACCTACCTTTCCTTTCACCTAATCCTAAGATCCTAAAAGCTTTCCTAAAAACTCTTCCCATCAAAATGAAGCCTACTAAATGCCCAGCAAGAGAAAAAAATGAGCAAGAAAAGCGAAAAAAGAGGGGAGGAGAGAAAGGGAAAAGTAAAAGTCAAGACTGCTGTGTCACTTTTAAACCCAAAAACTGTCGAAATTTTGCTTTCTACGCATGCCCGAACTTCGCAAGCTGATATTTTGCATCTGGATCAGAAGGCTGTGAAGAGTACGACTGGTAAACGGGTTTGTGGTAGGTTTTAGCTCTTTATAGCATGACATGCAGTGACCAGAAAACCACTCGACTAGCTTCAAAACACGTTTTTTGGCAAAATCTCCAGGAGCGAATGGGTTAAGGGCACATTCGTGTGGCTTTTGAGGGAAAGGCTAAGTGATTTTAGAGTGAAACAAATCTTGCATCGAATTGATAGCCTTTATATGTACACCCAAAAAATAGCACTGGCAATCATCTTCGGTCACATTTTAGAGCAATTGCTGGTTTTCAGTGTCACGCCATTCAAAATAGATGAAAATAAAAATCAAAACCATTCAATAGATAAAGTCCAGAATCTGGGAAATGAAAGGAGGTACATATGCAAAGACCCTCGCCAAGATTCAGGTCAGAGGAATATTTCGTATACGAGATATCCGAAGAAATGTTTCACCCAAATTTATAGAGATTTGTATGGAGACGCCATGCTGGTGCTCACCTGGATGAGCTCCAACATGGCGGACGGAAACCAACAGAAACATCTGTTACCGAGTTTTGCTACAAAAGCGTGAATTTATTCTTCGAGAAACTCATAAATATTAAAATAATACTTTTCCCAGTACATGAACTGTTTAGATGACAAAATTTCCTAAAATAAGTAATTTTTTTAACCTACATGACAGCTCTCTTGGCCATCATGTAAATGCCGCGTCACGCAAAAGCTTAGAAATTCAAGCGTACTCTATCACAAAACCAAGAACGCTTTTGAAGCGAAAATTTCTTTGACAATTAGTTTTCAGCTGCTCTAATACATCGTGAAAGTAAAATCTCGGTAGGATGGATAGTTTTTTAGTTTGAATTTTAGTGACGTCATGTGAAAACCAACAATAATGGCTCTTGATCACAGTAGATTAGGCGTAGAAAACAAATTATTGGAAAACAAATCAGGCCGAAGTTTTACGTTCAACAAGTTTACTTTAGAAAATCTTGCCAATAAATCTGGGTGCGTGCAAACCAACCTTTTATACTTTTTATACATCACATCTGAGGTGAAAGAGTACTATGAGGCGCTGTTTTTATCATACAGACCGCCTGACCTCAGACAATTGGCAGTCAGTTGCACAATTTTTCAAGACAAATTCCATTTATTCAATATTCAGGATCATCGAAGCAAGCATGGGCTTTTAGCGAAACTGTTAAAAAAATTTCGAAAATCACCTATACGGCCAGCCGGTTCTAATTTTTGACAGGCGCCAAATTTGCAAAGAAATTTTAACAGAGTTACGCTTCAACATAATAAAGAATTTATTGTGTTTATTTTTTATTGATACTTTTATGACCGTCACGCGGTATGTGCGCGGTATGTCGAGTACTCCTGCAAGCGATGTTCATGAACGACTGAAAACAAACGGCAAAGCGATGAAAATTGCAAAAGACAACTAACAATAAATAAAATATCAGAAGTATAATTCGGTAGAACATTTACTAAGACAACAAGTTTCATTCACGAAAACAAGTATTTAAGTGTCCATAAGAATCCTAAGTCTTTAAGGTGGCTCGACTGGATTTTTTAGGGGGGATACCTCCCAAGTTTGAGCATTAATTACGTCGCCAAGAGTAAAGATATGGAAAAAGGACTACCACAACTGTATTATATAAAGATCAAAATTTCTTATGCTCTGAGTTTTATTGCAATCGGAGTCGCCATGGCAACGTAACGACGCCATTACGTTTTTTGTTTATCTTTGTGTTTCTCTGTACCAGGAGTTTTTTTGAAAAATCGCTTAAGGGAGTTTGTACCTGCCATAATTGCCTCAATTATGGCAAGTTTGAACAAATTCTATGAGAGCGTTTTCGAAATATTTTGAAACAAAGTTTTAAGCATCATAAAAACAGTGAAATAGCATGCTATCCACACAATTAGCTAATTTTTTAAGAAAATGATAAGCTTTGGAAACGCGGCTTCATCTCATAGTAGTTTGATTCCACTGAAAACCTCCTACAAAAAATGAGGGGAATTGCTTTGGGCGATCGTGAGTAGGAAGAATTTTATTAACTTTCATTCAGCTGCTTTTGGTACAGTTTATGCACGTAATTTGGTCCACGGCCTACAAATTTCGCATTTTTCAAAAAACCACTCGATAAATTTTTTTATAAATTTGATAATCCCGAGATCAACTACCAATAAATATACCCTGCAAGTTTCAAGAACATTGAAAGCAGGAAAGGCTTTTAAATAGGACCTCAAATATAACCAATTTTTCCCCCAGATTTTGTGTTTACAAGTGAGCGTCCACATTATTCACTGGCATTGTTTTCAAGTTTCATATGCACGTGCAAATTTAGCAAAAACATAGAATCTGCATCAAAAAGGACCCTCGGTTAAATCTCCGGAATATGCTAATAACCGGGTAAAGAAATTAGTGATATATTATAACATCACAGCAACTCTTTGTAAGAGTTTCTGTGATGATGTAACCCGAGTAAGATAATTAAGTGTTGCATCCTACAAGATAAGCCGTGATGTTCACCGTTTCGGCCCTCACTGCTATCTGTGACACAAGCCAGTTATTAGCATATTCCGTATATTTCTTCCGAAAGTAATCGAGAGTTCTTTTTGATGCAAATTTACTACTTTTTGCTAAATGTGCACGTGCATATGAAACTTGAAAACAATGCCAGTGAATAATGAGGACGCTCACTTGTAAACACAAAATCTGGGGGGGGGAAATTGGTCATATTTGAGGTCCTATTTGAAAGCCTTCCCTGTTTTCACTGTTCTTGAAACTTGCAGGGTATATTTATTGACAGTTGATCTCGGGATTATCAAATTTATAAAAAATTTATCGAGTGGTTTTTTGAAAAATGCGAAATTTGTAGGCGTGGATCAAATTACGTGCAAAAACTGTACCAAAAGCAGCTGAATGCAAGTTAATAAAATTCTTCCTACTCACGATCGCCCAAAGCAATTCCCCTCATTTTTTGTAGGAGGTTTCTAATGGAATCAAACCACTATGAGATGAAGCCGCGTTTCCAAAGCTTATCATTTTCTTGAAAAATTAGCTAATTGCGTGGATAGCATGCTATTTCACTGTTTTTATGATGCTTAAAACTTTGTTTCAAAATATCTCGAAAACGCTCTAGTAGAATTTGTTCAAACTTTTCAATAATTGAGGCAATTATGGCAGGTACAAACTCCCTTAAGCGATTTCTCCAAAAAAACTCCTGGTACCGAGAAACACAAAGATAAATAAAAAACGTAATGGCGTCGTTACGTTGCCATGGCGACTCCGATTGCAATAAAACCCAAATCATAAGAAATTTTCATCTTTATGTAATACAGTTGTAGTAACCTTTTTTCCATATCTTTACTCTTGGCGACGTAGTTAATGCTCAAACTTGGGAGGTATCCCCCCCAAAAAACCCAGTCGAGCCACCTTAAGCTTAAAGATTAGTTCAAGTTTAAGCTGCCGGCTTCCCGGTGTTGCTGTTTTCCTCGATGAACTCGCGACAGGAAAATCGCTCAAAGTTTTCTTTCTACAGCCAAAATGATATCTAAATATTCTTCGGAACGGTTTTTCTTTTTATTGGCGGTGAAATATCGACTAAAGGCTTTTCAAAGTTCTGTAAGCTTATGTCAAACCTTATACTAGGTCAGATCAGTGTCTCAAATCTTAATACAAACGTGCATAAACTACCCTCATAAACAGCACTCCACTTCATGAAAACAGATATAAATACAATAATTACTCAGGCTTACCATATTTCGAGATGCAGCTCCTGAAAGCTATCAAGTAAGGCCTGAATCGCTTACGCATCCAGCAAGGTGAAAAACAAAAACGATGCCATCTGAAATCGGATTTCTGACTTTGACAAGCAGCGCATTTCTCAACCAAAAATTCAATAAAGAAACCAGCCATGAATAACAGAAGACTCTTGATAGAAGCTGTATTTCATTTTGTACCTCCAGTGGAAAAAAGACAGTTAAAAACATCACAAGTTGACACAAAACTCTGTCAGCTTCAGCTGTCAAAGCAAACAAGTTTCAAGATGTTGTATGAATTTTCCGCATGAACTCACCTGTCAAATTTTGACCAATCAGTGCACAAAAATTGGACGTGGAGCGTGACCAATGCGTGACTATCGTGAGAAAAGTGAAAACCATCTGTTTTCCCTTCTTGAATTTTTAAATAACTGGCTGAATTTTGGCGTCCGAGGTCAGTTTGAAATCAAAATGTTAATAGCGCTGGGCCATAGTGACATAAACACAACATATTTCATATGAATTTTAAAAAATAAACTTGAACCTGCGATTATCTGGAAACTAGTAACTTGTCAGCGGATAACTTCAAAAAAACTCGACCTGGATGGGTCAACACCTGAGCCCGCGATACGGAAGGTGATACTGGCCAGCGGATACCTTGTTTTGACAGCTCTCAATTGATCACAACATTGATGTGCAGTCAATTTTCCCCTGGGCTCCCCAAGTAGCTAGAAAGTGTGAGAGTAAACATTGGTATGCCTGTGGTGCTGACGGACGGTCTCTCGGGCGGGCGGTCGGTCGGAGTACGGTCACGTGATTACCAAATTTTCTCGGTTTACCACATTTTCTTACCCATGGTGCTCCGCGGCGCGCTTCGCGCGCCAGAGCTCCGCTACAAAGCGCTCCAGGAGGGGAATTATGTAGTAGACTGCTTCAGTGTTGGGGTTATTACCTAGGGTAACAATAGCCTGAGATCATGCCCTCTCCCTATTAGCCCTTTATGTCTCTCACGGGAAGAGGGCATGATACATTTGTTTGTCGGATCGCATGTAAAAATGCCAGAATCTGGACTTTTTTCTGATTGGATAGGAAACAATACGATCGATTTGCGCCGTTTCGATTGGCCAAAATGCCGCCATCCGTTAGTTGTTGTTGATTGATTTCACTCTGCATTTTTGCTTGCGTAATGCGGCAGTGAATACACACGCGAGTTCGTTATGAAATTTCTGCCGGCTCAGTTTTCTTGAATTTGAAGAATGCCTAAATAGAAATTTCATCCATTGAAATATTTTCCATCTCATCGTATACTAAAAATTCACCGATCATTTGAATGCAATTTGATACCGGCTACAAGTTACAGAAGCGACAAACGGGTTCACTTTTCAAATAATCAATTCATGAACGGAATCTTGACCTGGCTTGACTGTAATTCTTCCTTCAGAAACCTGCGAATTATTCTGAGCGATCTTCGCTCTCACACCACCTGTCAGTTCGTGAAATATGGTACTTCAGCCTAATTTTTTTTTCACTGCTTTCGGTACAGAACGAAGTCAACGAGCTTTAACCAGTAAATTCTTTATTATTTGTAACTGTTAAATAAAGGTACGGCAGCTCCAGCTAGCAGTATTTCATCACAAAAACAACACATTTAAAATTTCTTTTTTAGGAAGCGCCATCTGAACATGGGCGAACTTAAAAATTTTCTTTTCCCTAAAATTGATTTCAAAAGAGACATTATTCGCGTCAAAATTTGATTCCCTTATGGTTAAACGCTTATTGTCTAATAACATGACAGGTCAAGCAGACGTTACATTATGTAAATTAGGGGGCGGTTGACGGCTTGTTAAATAAATGTATCAGGCGTTATTTTTTTCCCTCTCGAGCCAAAGAAGCAAAGAAGCAAAAAAAAAAAAGAAAAAAAAAAGAACGCCTGATCTCAGGTTAGGGTAACAAACGCTGGAGTAACATAGATCCTCATAGACCTTCTATGTGTCCCAAGCAATTTTGTTGCCTTTATTAAAAGGACGAGACTTGATTACACCCCGTGAGGGCATGAAATTCCCGTAGGGCTACGCTTTTCGGACGACCCAAGACAGCTGCAATTTTGTGAACCTCGATATAGCGGAATGCCTTGCCAGAGCCAAATGCAATCCATATTTCGCTGGCGCTGAGCCGTCGGAACACAGAAATAGCTGTAACAACCACGTCGGTATCGACTGTGCAGATCAATAGCCTGTTATTGCCTTCTCTTACTGAATCCAGGCAGTGAACAAGAATTCTCGTATCGGCTTCCTCGTGCGTGCATGGTGATAAATTACCAATATCTCCATTTGGTTTGCTTACCTCCAAGAGCCATAATGGGACAGAGAGGGAATCTTAGGACGTTGGCCGGGATATGTGAATTTCACTAGAGTTATTTTTAGAGGCTGTAATTAAACGGAAGTCTAATTCCTGGGACGTCCGTTCAGTTTAATCAATTGTTGACAAGTCATTAAGTCCACGCACGACTGCCTCAAAGCAAACAAAACAGAATGTTGTAATGGCAACTGTTGAATATTGAACATGACCTTTACGAGTGAGATTTACAGGCGTCTAGATTTCGACATCAGTATTTTAGATGAGCCTGGTGAGCGCATTTCAGTTCAAGAAACTGAAGTTAGCATCCTTGCTCGCAAGCGTAGGATAAGCATTATGATTTGTCCGAAGAGGACTCAAATTCTGTTTCCCTCGCGAGAAGGCGGTCAGAAGAAGTCTGCTTATGAAAACAAACAGACGAAGGTCAAAGAATTAACTAAAATGCTTAAAATGATGCTTCTTGTTCCAACAAGTTTTCTTCTTCTGGCGGGTAGATTATGCTCTGGAGGGTTCTAAGTTTTGATTTAACAAGCTTGTTTCACACTGAGAGGTCATGACACGCATATTGATATTCTGTGGGTTTTGTTTCTGGTCGGCAGGATTGACCCTCTGATGCAAACTTAACGCTCTTTACTGCGGCTAAATAAGGGTTTTAGGTTGTTTAATTTTCTCCAAAGTGTCTCCTGGATCTAAATAACTAAAAGCGAATTTCTTTTGTCCGCGAATGTGATGGTTTCCTGCAATGTTTTGACATGCTGGGCCCACAGCCTCGAATGTCAAACGTCCTCTGCAACTGAAGAAACATGTTCCAGATACAATGTTCTGAACGTCGAGTATTTCTTCGATTAGCCATTAGCTTTCGATTGGTTTTCAAATTTTTCATGACTTATTTTTAGAGCTGTTCTGATACGAAGTTCTAACACCGGGATAATGTCTACTTTCTAGTCCTTTTAAAGGAGAACTGAAGTAAAAAAATAACCATTTTTTCATTTAATGCTTAAGACCCGAACATCAATGTTTGACTTTCTTTTTGTGCTTTTTTGCCTTTTTTCCCACTCGAAAAAATTGTTTTGCTCGCCGTTATGGGCCTTTAGCATTGCGGCTCAGAATCGGCGCGTCAGCGGTTGTTTTCGAAGCGTGTGGCGTCACGTATGGGGAAGAAAGGCGATGTTCCACGAAAAGCCTACTGAAAGTCTTTTATGCTGAAGAACCCAAGCACGATGTCCAGGTGTCTTCAAGGGAAAATTGCACCGAAAATGCCACAGATGAAGTATTCTTACAGTTTGCCACACTCTTTACTGTATAGGCTTAATCTTTAAATTCGGAGATCTCCTTCGGATAAAAATGTGGATGACGCGGCGTTGGCGCGACACTGTAAACAAGAACCGCGTAGGTAACTTAGGTTTACTTTACATCTGTTTGAAAGACATACTTGTAGCAGAAATATTAACAAAGTAAAAAAATATGAAATTTGTACTTCAAGGATTTTAATTAGTTGCAGCAACTTGTAAGCGTCGATTTATTTTGTAATTAAACAGTCTCTTCTTTTCTGATTTTGGTCAATTAAAGTGTTCCCTTCATTACAAGCTGTTACAAGCTGTACAGCTTACAAACTTACACGCTGGTAGCATTTATTTATTATTTCTAGACGCACCGGCAGAAGTTGCAATAAAGGAACTTTTTAACAGAGGCTATTTAGTATGAAACTGGATCGTTTTGACTACGGTACTCTGTGTTATTTTCGATCAGCTCACAGGGCACGATGACAGGGCGCTATTATACAAAGCACGTTTGTTTGGACATGGCGCAACTTGGCGATAAATGAGTCCAACCTTTCGCAATTTTTGAGAGTTACGAGGAGAAACTTTCCGGTATTGCATAACGCCAACCGTATAAATAAAGCAATTCCTTGCACAAGGTTTACTTTCTATCGAAGTGTTCGTTGTCTTTCGTAGTTAGCCTGTTGTCGGGATATTCTAATTCTTCGATCATGGTGTATTGTAGCGCTGTGGGTTGCAATAATGATTCTCGATATGTTGGTAGTAAGCAAGGGGTAAGCTACCACAAATTTCCCACTGATGGTAAGCCCTTGGAAGAGTGGCTGGCGAAATTATCCCGGCTAGATCGTGATGTTACAAAAGATTCCAGGGTATGTTCGCTTCACTTCGAACCTGAATGCTTCGAGCGTGACCTAAAAGGTGAACTTCTTGGACTTACACCTACGAAACGTAAGTTGAAGGTAGATGTAGTGCCAACAATTTTCGACCATCGTCCGAAAAAGAAGCCGAGACTATCATCTGAGAGGCGCCTCCAGGAAAGATGCAAACAAGAGGTAAGGATTGTCAATTCATATTGAAAAAAAAAGTTGCGTGCAGATCTTATGGTACATCCGCGGATGTTCATAAACGCGGTCACGCAATGTTAAAACCTGCAATAATGAAAAGGCCCTTTGCTGTATTTTCTCATTGGAATATTAATCATTTTCTAAATCTGGGGTGGTAATAGAGGCTAATTCCTTCTATTGCAGTTGATTAGCTCTGTGTTACCTCTCACCCTGCCCTACCTGTTGCTGTTGGAGAACCTAGTACTTCAAGTGCATGTGACCAAACTGCCAGCCCCAGCGAACAAGTTCTTGAGGAACCTGAGAATGTGCAAATCGCATCGGTTCCTACTAGCTCGCCTACAGAGACGCATGAGTTTGGATGTCAAGTTAACACTCGAGGAGAGAGACTTCTGCTGAAATCAGTAGGGACCCAAACACCTGACTCCTTTGGTCTTTGTGACCAGTACACTCAGAGAGAACCACACCTTTTTGATGGGGAAGCCTGGTTCTTTAACACTGAGGAAGAACCAGGCAGTGAAAATGAGAGTATTGAAAATTTATCCCCTCACAAAGACCCATCTTATATCCCCCCTAAAAGTGATGAAAGTGATGATGATGAGAATGAAGAAGTTTCAATGGCAGTACCATCAAAGTTGAAACCTCAAACTCCCCAAAATGACAGCAAATTCCTTGTATTTATGGAACAATTGGATGAACTTTTGCATCGATGCCCTACATGTGGGGCAGTAGTAAGCAAAAGAGAAACGTCCACTCGGGGAAGTCAACTATGTATTACCCTAAAATGTAAAGATGGGCACGTAAAAATTTGGAAGAGTCAACCGATGCTCAAAGGGATGGCTGCTGGAAACTTATTACTGGCTTCAGCAATTTTACTAAGTGGAGCAACATACACAAAAATAGCATCTTTATCTGAAATTTTGAACTGGAAAATGTTTAGTGAAAAGACCTTTTACAACATTCAAAACATGTACTTATTTACTGTAATTAATGAGGCTTGGGAGGTGGAACAAAATTCTGTCTTAAGTGAGCTTGAAATTGAAGACCTGTGGCTGTCTGGAGATGGCCGATGTGACAGTCCTGGACACAGTGCTAAATATGGAACATACACCATGATTGATCAACTCAGTGACAAGATAGTTGATTTTCAAATTGTTCAGGTTAGTGAGGTGACCAGCAGCAATGCAATGGAAAGGGAGGGGTTCAAAAGGTGTATGGAGACTATTCATGACCATGGAGCCAATGTTAAAGTTGTTGCCACAGATCGTCATGTCAGTATATGGTCTGACATGAAAAAGAATTTTCCGCATGTGCAACACCAGTTTGATGTTTGGCATGTGGCAAAACGTGTCACCAAAAAACTAACAGAAAAGGCCAAGAGGAAAGAATGTAGTGAACTTTTCCCCTGGATCAAGTCAGTCTCTAACCATCTTTGGTGGTGTGCAGACACTTGTGAGGGGGATAAGAATCTCTTACGTGAGAAGTGGATCTCCATTGTCCACCACTCAGCCAACATCCACTCATGGGACAGTGCTGACTTGTATCATGAATGTCCCCACCCACCCATCCCTGGGGAGGAGGCAAGGACAAAGCAGTGGCTTCACCCTGGTTCCCCTGCACATGAGGCTCTTAAGGAGGTTGTTTTTGACAAAACCCTCCTTAAGGACATTGAGCAATTAACATTAAACTGCCACACTGGAACACTGGAAGTGTGCCACAGTGTACAACTGAAATACCTTTCCAAGCGGCAGCACTTCTCATACAAGGGCATGGTTGTTCGCACACAGTTAGCAGCCCTCGATCACAATGCTAACACTGGGAGGCAGCAAGCTACTGTTTCAAGGGGTGAGAATGAGGGGGAACTGAGGTACAAGGTAGTGTTCCCAAAGCAAACGAAGGAATGGGTTGCAAAACCTATCATGGAGAAGACAACAAGAGAACACTTAAAACCCATACTTGATTCAATAGTGGAAAGGAAGTTGCAAGATGCTGCTGATCGGAGCGCAATACTCACAGCACCTCACATCCCACGCAACACTGCTACAAAACCTCGGCCTGCCAAAGCAGATGTCATTGCAAAGCATACATCGAGATTTCCTGATTCTATATAAACACAGAAATATATATTTTATTGTTGTAATATCACAAAGTACAATGTATGTATTATACAGGTTAGCTTTAAGTGTTTTGATTGAATTCAATCATATTATTTGGTTTTTCTGTCAATCTTAATCCTTACCCTCTTGGGAGTGGCCAAACTCTACTCCAAAAATTTTCAAACTCAAATATGTCAATTCACAAAAAAGGACTTATTTTCACCAGTAAACAGTTGTACCTGAAGAAATTTGTTGCTTGTCCGGTCAAGATTTTCTTTTCGAAAAATACTGAATGTTATTGTTAAAACTCCCTGAAATATTTCAATTACTATTTTGCAACCTTGTAATTATTCAATAATCAATTACTTTAAATGTAAAAGGAGATGCAACAAAATGGATTGAAGCAAAACATCACACTTTTGAAACAGATAAGCTTAATTTTTATTTTTTTAGTTAGACAATGTACATGCATTTGCGAAGGAAGAAACGATCTACAAGGATTTTTATGTCCAGTTGTCATAAGGTAAAATAATGTTTACACGCCAAGACCAGGATTGTTTACCTTGAACCCGGCATATTGTCCAGTTTGCTCAGGAAACTCGTGTCGAATGGCTTTCACAACACACGCGGGAATCACTCGCCGATTTTTTTTTCCTAAGGCGCCATGTGTCCACCATGTAAACTGGCGATAAGCTGCTAAGCGCCAAGTTCTAGGAAAAGTAAACACAATAAGCTTAAGAGCGAATGCACAGAAAAATCGAGCAAAATCGGCAAATCTTGGCCACAGCTCAAAACCTAACCTACCCTCATTTTCAGTCTGTAATAAGGTTTTGATGAGTTTATAACACTGCTGAGGTTTAAATTTCAAAATGCGGACGAGTTTGGGAATTATTTGAGATTTTCGATTTCAACGGTCTGCGGGCCTAAAATTAGCCACCGAACATGGGAATATAGCCCAGTGAAAGAAGTGAGCTGACTTTCATAAACGAGCGAATATATTGGGAATCTTCCACTTAAATTTCACAAAACAGATATCTAACAATTTCTAAACGGCACATTTTTTAGATTTAGAGAATAAAATATCGACGAACGAGCACAATTTTGAAACGTAATTTGCATAATGCTTACAAATACAACAATTTACCGCTAAAACCAAAATATAATTTTCTATATGGGAGAATTCTCCAAATCAGCCCAAATCCCGGTTACTACCCAATGAGATGTAGTACTTCAACATTAGCTGAAAGTTAGTCTGGTGTTCTTGCGAACGCTTGTAAAATAGATTGATTATTTTGAGGTTATTTTGCCCCAAACAACGGCTAATTGACCCCAGGGTCAATTGACACGTGCACGTCACCTTGGTTTAATGCGTCGATTTCAGCTCGTTAAAAGGGAGAAACTAACAAGATTCATTTCATATGTACCTGTCTTAATGAAATGCATGCAATCTTCAAAAGGAGAGGCCCTTCAATGGGTAATTTCTGTTCTTGAGATCTTGAAGATCGCAGCATGGCGTCTGCGAGTGGACCTGAGTCTAGGTCTGTTTTCCCGTGACTCCGAAATCAGAATAACATCATGAAATAATTCTCCCTCGAATCTTCGTAAGTGAATCGGCTTTGCAGTGCCTTACCAAAGATAAAAAGTGGGCCGAATAGGAAAACATTCTAGCGCAATTTGGATCTTTTGTGGATCGCAGTGTATTGCTGAGCGAAAGGTGAGTAAACAAACCTGACAAAGTACGTTACCTTTGATTGCGTGACCAGCCAGTAAACGATAGTCTCCAACGAAAAATAGGAATCGCAAAAATCTTGCTGATGTATATTTTACAGTTTGTTACTATAAATTTACACCTGGTTTGTCTAAAACTTTAAACAATGCATATCTGTCCAAGAGCATAAGAATGTTTCGAAAGATCCACCCCTAAATAACTGTGGGCTACTCCTTTTTCCCGATCACCGATCTGCACTTCTTCCCACTGTCTTTTGCATGAGGCTTGTATGCTTTAAACTGTTATCGACACATAAAACTGGTCGTTTAAGGGCTGGTTTAAGAACTTGACTGACTTAAAAATACCGTCGCGAACATGCGCTGTTATTGCTGGACTTTGCAAGCTCTAAGCCCAAAATGATGGTGCAATCTCGAGAAATTTACCCGGGTCTAAGACAGGGAATGGGTACTAAGAAAGGGACGGTCTCATTAGCAACTCCTGGACAATCTGGACATGTCGCAGGGGCAACCGTTAAGGCCAGGTACGCCGGCCCCACCCGCGAGGATTGCATGGCATCCACCATTTGACTCGCTTTTTCCACATCATGACCTTCAATTATCATGCGGACCTTGATCGTTGCCACCTTCCCAGAAGTCTAATCGTCGTACTGTTAGATCATGAGAATCTCTATAATTCTATAAATGCAGCTTTCGGTAAACCGATACCCCAAAGAAAAAAAAAGCTTTAATTTACAACGACTCTATCCCGGCCAGAACTCCTGATATCAACAAATATAACCCACCCCCCCCAAAGAGAGAAAACTTTCCCCGAACTATTCACTTGACCCACCCCATCCCTTCGTTAAGAAAAAACTACGAACTCAGTTCTCTAGACAAAACTCCTTTGTAAATATACCAAAGCTATAGATGTTCATCCTACAAGCAATCTCAGTTTCAGCAGGCGTGGCCACGTTTCCAGTTGCTGTAAGATTAATTCGACACCTGCAACAGACACTGTAAATTAAATAGCACGACAACGTCCTTCTTTGAAACCCCCAGGACGAGACATTTATAAAAGACTTAACAGGTGTGCGCGGTGGTTTCCTTTTCTTCCTTCCCTCCCATTCTAGCACTCTAATTCTGACCCTGATATTCTAGTATTAATCAATCGTTCCTGAGCCGATAGGCACAAGGATACCGGTTTCTTGCAAAATATGCTGTGACATTCGTTTGCTCATCCCCCATTTCTGCCCTCAGCCGCTGATTAGGTTTGGTGCTGTGCTTTGAAATAACTTTAGGAACGAAATATGATACGTGAGGGGCGTGTCCGGCTAAGGGCAAGTGACTCTCGGTGGTGAAGACATATACTGAGCATTACTTTTTACTGCACAACTGCTTTACTATCTTGGATTCTACCTTTTCGACCCGGAGCGAACATGGATGCCCTTGGGATTAAGTTTCCACTTCATTTTCGGCACCTGACTAAACGCAAGCGCTGACTTGTGCGCCTATGCCTCGCTTGCACTGAAGTAGCGGTATACGACCACGACAGACTTGCTGCTATCCTTGGTTTGAAACCGCAATGGGCAAGAACAATTTCTTGAAAAGAGCAAACTGTTTCCTCCTTAGGAAACATGGAGAACAACTAGTAGGACTTAAGCAATGCAGAAAGCATGATGCTTTCTCTTTTTAATGATTTACGGCTAAACAGTACAATTTCATGTAGCTTTTACGCAAAATTAAATACTTAGTTGTTTACAGAATTGCATTTAACAACAAATTATAGAAATTTAACTATTAAAGTTTGGATCTGTAAGAATCAAACGGAAAAAACTATTGGGGTAAAAAAGTCAAAATGTTTACTGGAAAATCACTTAATGGACATACAATAGCAGAGATATCATGCCTGCAATTTTCTGTGCAATGCACCTTATGACAAGTCTGACTAATACGCTGGTAGCCCATGTCTTAAAACCACATTGAACCTTAGAATTTAATTCATTTGCCTTTCATGCGTAGTGCAAATATATCTTCTGAACACTCCGGGGTTGGGGGTAAAATCAGAAGAACAGAACATTCAGTTACTGTACCATTTTTAAAAGTGGGACAGTATGTTTGCTAACCATCTTAGTTAACCACATTTAAAATGGGACAAAAGGTCAACTGGTCAGCAAAATAAATTTACTGTATCCGGAAAGCTTTGGTTTCCAGTGCACTTATTTTCGATAATTGCCTGGTCAAGCAATCGGAGGTGAGTAATTAATTAAAAAAAGTCATTGCTACCGTCGCCGCTTAGCAAATACACTACGTGCTGCAAAGGATCGAAATTGCGCTAGAATGTTTTCCTATTCGGCCCACTTTGTATCTCAGGTAAGGCACTGCATGCAAAGCTGATTCATTTACGAAAGTTCGAGCGAGGATTATTTCATGACGTTATTCTGATTCCACAGTCACGGACTCAGGTCCTCTCGCATACGCCATGCTACAATCTACAAGATCTCAAGAACAGAAATTACCCATTGAACGGCCTCTCCTTTTGAAGATTGCATGCATTTCATTAAAACAGGTACGTATGAAAAGAATCTTGTTAGTTTCTCCCTTTTAACGAGCTCAAATCGACGCATAAAACTAAGGTGACGTGCACGTGTCAATTGACCCTGGGGTCAATTAGCCGTTGTTTGGGGCAAAATAACCTCAAAATAATCAATCTATTTTACAAGCGTTCGCAAGAACACCAGACTAACTTTCAGCTAATGTTGAAGTACTACATCTCATTGGGTAGTAACCGGGATTTGGGCTGATTTGGAGAATTCTCCCATATAGAAAATTATATTTTGGTTTTAGCGGTAAATTGTTGTATTTGTAAGCATTATGCAAATTACGTTTCAAAATTGTGCTCGTTCGTCGATATTTTATTCTCTAAATCTAAAAAATGTGCCGTTTAGAAATTGTTAGATATCTGTTTTGTGAAATTTAAGTGGAAGATTCCCAATATATTCGCTCGTTTATGAAAGTCAGCTCACTTCTTTCACTGGGCTATATTCCCATGTTCGGTGGCTAATTTTAGGCCCGCAGACCGTTGAAATCGAAAATCTCAAATAATTCCCAAACTCGTCCGCATTTTGAAATTTAAACCTCAGCAGTGTTATAAACTCATCAAAACCTTATTACAGACTGAAAATGAGGGTAGGTTAGGTTTTGAGCTGTGGCCACGGTTTGCTCGATTTTTCTGTGCATTCGCACAGAGTACATGCTTGCTGGTACGATGCTTCGTGCCCCCCAAAAAACAAAACCAACAACTCACCTGTTCTCAATGAGATCCGGCAAGGGATTACAGCGTATGTTGTGAATTGCCACAAGAGCAGTATTTAACGTGTCAGTATCAAGGCAGACAATCCTGAATTTGGCGTGCTCCGTAATACATCCAACTCCTAAAAGACAAAAACAAATAATAATCCTTTTAAGCGCGATGTCTTTCTCAGTATTCTTGGTGTATACATCGAGGAAAAAGAAGCAACCTAAAAGAAAAACAAACCTGATTCATCGAACTTTTCATTCAATTCCGCAAGTTCTTGGCAACAAAAACACTCTTCCTCCGTTGTCATTGACTCGCACTCTTCGCAAGAGCACCATTCGGTGCTGCCGATTCTTCCTCTCGAATCTCGTTGATTTCTATCACTTGACTCACTTTCGTCGTCAAGATCGACTGGTTCTTGGCCAGGAGGATACGTGGGTTCAAACTGAAATGGCTGAACTCCGTTCATTTCGCTAAATCGATTTTTTCTATTCACACAGATGCTGCCAAGAGATCGAAAGGTTGATGCTAAAGTACGCGCTATTGTGCGAATGCGAGCCTTCCCCATACCTTACGTCGTATCGTGCCGCTGACAATAAAGATGAGCCCACGATGATCAGGCCCAAAAGGCGCGAAAACCACGACTTCAAACCGATTTTTTGAGCAAAAAATAATAAACGAACCAGAAGAAAGAGCAAAACTCGATTTCTTACAGCTAGGGCCACCTAAAAAAAATACAAAAATGGAAGGATTTTTTGCACCTCATGCAGCTGCTTTCCTGTTTTGATTTCTGCTGTGATTTGCTTGCATTTTAGCGTTTTCGTTAGAATTGCACGTCGACGTCTCTTTACTGGAATTGACGTTTTGCTGCTTTGATTGTTTTGAGCGACGATTATTTCGGCTCCTCTCTTTGCCTTTGGCTGTTGTTTGTTTCTTCCTGCCGAGGTTCCAGTACCGAAATTGATATTTCATGATCAGGATCGCTGTCCGCGGACTTCAATTCCTCCTAAGAAATTGATATATCATACTAGTAGCAAAACAGTCAACTCCAACGAAATCGTGGAATCTAGCTTCCAATCGGAACAATCTCTCAAGATAAAACCATTTCCTTTGTTTACAAAATCACTTTCGTCGATGAAACGCACCTCCACCCGGGACGCCATTATTTCTTGACAGCGCTGAATAAAAGTTTGCGGACTTCTCGGGAAACCAATTTCCGATTAATTAAAGCGTTTAATTGGTCCAAAAATAACTTTGGTGAAATTCACATATCCCAAGGGCTAGGCTGGGCGTTTCCGTCTCTGTCCCATTATGGCTCTTGTTACCACTGACTGATCGTAATAAGATGACATTACCTTCTTATCAAAACGGTCAATCGTCGAGCAAATCACTGCCAAGAACTTGAACAGTTCCTTTTTGTTTTCGTCTACTCTGAGGAATCCATCCCAGTTCGTTGGTATGGGACTGTTCGGCTCAACTCGCCTTTTCACCCCGTTGCCTCGCTTCTCCCTGGTGTGAGCTTTCAAGTTGTTGGCATTATAGGCATCCCAAACAATGTCTATCCTGTTGACATGAAGTTTCAGCTACTGCTGCACATAGCTCAGAAACACTTCTTCCCCGTATTGCCGGAAAGTTTCACTATGCCCAGGCTCCGACATGGTAATAATTGCCCCACCATCTAAAATTACTGCTTCAATGAAGGGAGGATCACTCTGATAGGATTGCGAGAGCTCCTCAAAGCATTTAGCTAGATCAGACTTAGCGCACGAGTGCATGCTTTCAAACTTGGCCAGTAATGGTGGGTATGCGTGGTTTTTATAACCAAAAAATCGCTCAAGTCTGCTCCACGGATCTGGTAGCTGATAAAAGACTGTGCTAACAAAGTGCAGTCTTCTTTAAGAGATTTTAAACACTTTACGTTTTTGTCATTTTTCTTTTATTGTCGGCTTACTAAACTATGGGAGATTGTTCTTATGAATAGGCTCAGAAAAAGAAGTTTCTCGTTTGACAAGAAGGCGTCAAACGAGTTCTGGCCAATGCGCTTGCCTTTATTAACAGTTGAAACAACACTTGAGTTAGCGACGTCTCGAGTATCTAATACTATAAGATCGAAACTTGGATGCCTGAACGGGTTCTCCAATTCATCCAGGGCCTTACAAAGGCCATTTACCTAGAACTAAAAAGTAAGTGAATAAGACGATGTCGCAGAGGATAGTCGGGTTATGAATTAATTCCATGACTTCTCAACTGGAAGTACTTAATAAAGGGAGTTGCATAATTTAAGACATGATAAGTGCATGGAAATATTATTGTAGAGATGGAAATACAGAATTATGACATGTGCAGGCACTTTTGGTGCCCACTTGTACACTTCCAGTAATACCAATGCAACCTTTATTTATCTGTAAGTAGCCACTAAAAGGCATGGTTTCATCCATAGAAATACACATTGCAATGTAGCTTATCATGGTGACATTTTTTAATCTTTTGATTCCACGCTAGAAATGCTATTTTTCTGCGTTTATAATTATAATCAATTTCACAGCTGTTCAACTGGAAGTACTTGAAAAGGAGCGTGACGTCCTGTCTAGAGCTATTTATGAAATTAACACTTATCGTTAAACAAGAGTTAAACGGCATGTACAAGTTTAAACGGTGCATAATTTTTGTATTTTTATTATAATGTATTCCTCGTCCTCAGAGAGGGGTTATGAATGGTCCATGAAAATTTGTAACTGCTCGCAAAATTTTACCTTTGCTCGATTTGCTCGCAAAATATAAACGAGTGCTGGCTTGCTCGTGCTCCCCAAATTTTTGCAGTTGCTCGCATGCTCGCTTTATTGTAAATCCTTCTTGGGTTAAAGTAAATGTAATTCTGTGTGGTGCTTAATTCCTATAAATATGGCTATCAAAGTCAGTGGAAATGAACGCTATAAATGACAACGATAAATAATAAATTAGCTAATCTAGCTATATATGGCTAAAAAGAGGACTTTAATTAGACCGTGTTTTCAATAAAAACGGTTTGGAAGCTTTAGGATTCTTCCAGAAGAGGTTGTTGTAAAAAAAAATAAAATAAAAATAAATCTTTTATTTGATAAAGCAGGTTGAATAAATAGCAGCTATTGCTGATGTGGACCTGCTAAATGCCTGAAACAAATAATTCAAATCAAACTAAACAGGGTTAAGAATCCCAACTGGCCGGAGGCAAACCAGTTGGCTATTTTACAAGCGTGACCGAGGATTTGAACTCGGGACCACCGTGAACAAATCCAGCTAGCGGTCAGAGCGGGACTCGAACTCGGGACCTCCGAATTGCAAGTCCGGCGCTCTAACCACTCGGCCACACTGCCCCCCCTTGTGACACAAGGATCTTGCTCCTCTTCAAATTCTTCTTCATCCACATCAGTCATGTCCCGTTTTAAAATATTTTCTGTTTTATTTTAACGAAAAGGATTTCCATATGGATTGCTGCAAGCGGAAAATATAAGAAGTGCTCGCTACTCGTGAGTTGCAGTCTCTAAATTGCTCGCTGCTCGCAAAGCAAGTTTTTTATCTCTGCTCGTGCTCGCAAAAAAATCGCAGTCCTCGGCAATGCTCGCAAAGACCATTCGTTACCCTTATACTGTATCTTATGGCTTTTATAAATTCGGACCCATTCTTTAACTTTAAGGTTGTGCTTTTGCTGTTTAAATGATAATTAATTCCACGGCTATAAAACTGGAAGTATTCAATTTGGGGGGTGACCTCCTATCCAGAATTACTCAGGGCATGGAACTCTATATCTCTGCCAAATTTCGTGCTTTGAACTCTTATTTGAACAATGTTGCAGGTTTTCTGCACCATTGTCCTGTACTAATATCTCCAAAAGCAGAGTGAGTTTTATTCCGAGTGAAAAGCGCATGACACAGTCAGTAGTTACGTTTCATTAGAATTAAGCCCCGTTGGTGTATAGGTATAGGTAAAGGTAAATCATTGATATGCATAAGGTTGAGTCTGTGATGTCACCCATTGTTCTGACCTAGGGAAAAAGTACCTTCCTGCATACTAATGAAGTGCCTAATCGCTGTAATCCTGCATACTAATTCGGTATAGGTTTACTAATGAGCCAATACTACAATAGGCACAATAGGCTTGCCTCGGCTTGCCCGTGAAGTAATTTGAGCCCGTCAAGATGGTCCCTCGGGGTTTTTCCTGTAGAGTAATTTGTATTCAACTTTGGGCTTGTGAACTCGCATAATTACCTGACTAACGGCACGTGGAACGTTGAGACATTAGTTTTTCATTTCCTCGAGATAGAAAGGAGAAAGTCAGACAGAATTTAAATACAGAGTTTTCGGCTCCACTTTGTGTATATGTGTGTTTGTTTTGTTTATATATCCAAGTTTTAGCACTAAATAAGAAGACATAAACTAATTTTCAACTCCACCTTGTGTATGTGTTTTGTTCATATATCTGTGTTTTAGCGGAGCTCTCCCGCGCGAAGCGCGCGCAGCGGAGCACCATGGGTAAGTAAATCTACCCATCCCAGAAAATTTGGTAATCACGTGACCGACCGAGCGACCGACCGTCCGTCCGCACCACAGGGAAACCAATGTTCAATCTCACACTTTCTAGCTAGTTTGGGAGCCCAGGGAGCCTAGGAGAAAACTGATTCCACATCAATGTTGTGATCAATTGACAGCTGTCGAGACAATATATCCGCTGACCAGTATCACCCGGCCGTATCGCGGGCTCAGGGGTTCTACCCATCCAGGGCGAGTATTTTTTGAAGTTCTCCGCTGACAAGTTACTAGTTTTCAGATGATCGCAGGCTCATTTTTTTTTTTAAATTCATATGAAATATGTTGTGTTTATGTCATTATGGCCCAGCACTATTAACATTTTGATTTCAAACTGACCTCGGACGCGAAAATTCAGCCAGTTATTATTTTAAAAATGCAAGAAGGGAAAACAGATGGTTTTCACTTTTCTCAGGATAGTCACGCTTTGGTCACGCTCCACGTCCAATTTTTATGCCCTGATTGGTCAAAATTTGACAGATGAGTTCATGCGGAAAATTCATACAACATCTTGAAACTTGTTTGCTTTAACAGCTGACGGAAGCTGACAGAGTTTTGTGTCAACTTGTCATGTTTTTAATAACTGTCTTTTTTCACTGGATGTACAAAATGAAATACAGCTGCTACCAAGAGTCTTCTGTTAACGTTATTCATGGCTGGTTTCTTTATTGAATTTGTGGTCGAGAAATGCGCTGCTTGTCAAAGTCGGAAATCCGATTTCGGATGGCATCGTTTTTGTTTTTCACCTTGCTGGATGCGTAAGCGATTCAGGCCTTACTTGATAGCTTTCAGGAGCTGCATCTCGAAATATGGTAAGCCTGAGTTATCATTGTATTTATATCTGTTTTCATGAAGTCGAGCGCAGTTTATGAGGCTAGTTTATGCACGTTTGTATTAAGATTTGAGACACTGATCTGACCTAGTATGAGGTTTGACATAAGCTTACAGAACTTTGAAAAGCCTTTAGTCGATATTTCACAACAAATAACAAGAAAAACCGTTCCGAAGAATATTTAGATATTATTTTGGCTGTAGAAAGAAAACTTTGAGCGATTTACTTGTCGCGAGTTCATAACAGCAAACACCGGGAAGCCGGCGGCTTAAAATTAAACTTAATTTTTAAGTTTAAAGACTCTAGGATTCTTATAGACACTTAAATACTTGTTTTCGTGAATGAAACTTGTTGTCTCTGTAAATGTTCTACCGAATTATATTTCTGATCTTTTATTTATTGTTAGTTGTCTTTTGCAATTTTCATCGCTTTGCCGCCCTTTGTCGTTATTTGTTTGCAGTCGTTCATAAACATCGCTTGCAGGAGTACTCAACGTACCGCGCGTATTACACATCACCGTGACGGTCATAAAACTATCAATAAAAAATAAACACAATAAATTCTTCATTATGTTGAAGCATAACTCTGTTAAAATTTCTTTGCAAACTTGGTAGGTGATTTTCGAATTTTTTTTGAACGGTTTCGCTAAATTTAGCCCACGCGTGCTTCGATGGTCCTGAATATTGAATGAATGGAATTAGTCTTGAAAAATTGTGAAACTGACTGCTAATTGTCTGAGGTCAGGCGGTCTGTATGATAAAAACAGCGCCTCATAGTACTCTTTCACCTCAGATGTGATGTATAAAAAGTATAAAAGGTTGATTTGCACGCACCCAGATTTGTTGGCAAGATTTTCTAAAGCAAACTTGTCGAACGTAAAAATTCGGCTGACTTGTTTTCCAAGAATTTGTTTTCCACGCCTAATCTACCGTGATCAAGAGCGATTATTGCTCTAAAATGTGACCGAAGATGATTGCCAGTGTTATTTTTTGGGTGTACATATAAAGCTATCAACTCGATGCAAGATTTGTTTCACTCTAAAATCACTTAGCCTGTCCCAAGTCACACGAATGTGCCCTTAATTTAACTGATTTGTGGATTACAAGTTTATTGTTTGTTTTAAATTATAAATTTAATAATGGAGCTTCGCTTTTAGCCCTGGATAAATCTATATATTAGCGCTAAATAAGATATAGGAAGCCGTTTCTCGCGCTGCTAGGTGATCGCTTCTCTTATTCCTATTTTCCGTTTAATAGACGGTCCGAAAACCGGGCTCAAGTTACTTCACGGGCAAGCTGAGGCAAGCCTATTGGGCCTATTGTAGTATTCGCTCATTAGTAAACCTTTACCGAATTAGTATGCAGGAAGGCACTTTTTCCCTAGGTTATAACAATAGGTGACGTCATAGACTCGACGCTTATGCATATTAGTGATTTACCTATATCTATACCTATACCTATACACCAGCGGGGCTTAATTCTAATGAAACTACTACAGTCCCAATCAGTCCTTTGACTGATTGGGATTTTACCTAATGTTTGGGTTACGTTTGTTGACAAATCATGGAAAAAAGTAAATCTGTTGACTTGCTGGAACAGGGTGATCTTGTTATGGCTGACCTTGGATTTGACATACAAGACTCGATGGCAGCAAAACACGCTAAGTTATTTATACCACCCAAAAGGCAGTCAGGCTGTTTTGAAACAATGACAATAGCAAAAGTAAGAATCCACGTAGAAAGGGCCATCAGACGTTTAAAAGGGTGGCACTGCATATTTGACCAAGTACTCCCGCTAAGCATCGTGAATCAAGTCTGCACAGTGTGTTGTTTACTTACTAACTGGCAAGCACCTGCTCTGACCCCTTGAGTACAATAATCAAATAATGATCACAAAGTAAAGAAAGAAATAAGGTTACAGCTATATTTACTAGACGAGTGGTGTATTTTTAGAGTTAGAAATAAACTTGGAAAGTTATTTTTCTTTGCTGCGAATTAAATTATATATTGTGCTGTCTTAAGTTACATTTGAATGAATATTTTTTTCCAATTTCTAGTTTTGAGTTGTCAAGTCAGAATTGTTCCTTTTTCAGGGGAGAGGGGAATGGATGGAATGTATAGTATCACACACAATAAACAGTGTGTAAACATTCAATTTGTTGCAGGTTGTAACATCATAAATCCTGATAAGAGATTCTATGCAAACACGATCAGTTTGAAAAAAGACCACTTGCTTGATTAGCAATTAAAACAAAATCATACCAAGCTCTCTCTGCAACAAATGCTTGTTGTTGAATTTGGTAGTAATACTGATGGCTCTTGTTAATGATACCATCTTTGTTACAAATCCCTTCTCTTATTAAGGCCATCTTCAGATTTTCATTTTCTTCAAGTTTTATGTTCTTCACCTCCCATGCCTTTAAGAAACCAAAAAACCGGAAGACTGGACTTCAAGGTCGGCAATGAGCCTTTAAAGCAAATCTGTAGACAACCATATCGAAAGTGATTATTTGTCAGAAACCCTTTCATGACAACCAAGACTATACAGGATTATTTAACTGCATGAAAACGATAGGTTTACTACAACCTGACCAGAAATGACAACGAATAACTTTTAAGAGAAAACAACCCACTATAAAACCCATCACGATAGAAAGGCCTTATTCAACCTGCATGGTAGAGGTGATCAGTAGACGATAATCTATAATTGGTTGACACCAAAACACATTGTACCACAAAGCAGAAATATTTATACGTTTCAAGATTCTTTCCAATTAATTTTTTTATCATTCTTCAACCTATTAAAAACGGACGAAGAAATCTACGCATTTTACAAACTGGGCGTGCTAGGCAGGCCAGTTAATTATGCTCTTCTAGAATTCTGCGGTTGACTTCAACTGGTGACTTCCCCCTTTTCGGCTCCTTCATCTTAAAGGCTAACTGTTTCATGTGTTGTTATTTAAGTTGTTGTTTTCATAGTTTAAGAAACAGTCCCTGCTCCGTAGAAAATTGAAAAATAGAAAACTGCCTGGATATCATATGAAACACACCTTTCTCTTTCTTCTATATGTCAATGATATCTGCTCTTGCTCTTCGAAACTAAAATTCTATTTATTTGCTGATGATACAAATTTACTATTTTCCCATAAAAAATCTTAAAGTACTTGAGATAACTATGAACGAGAAACTTACACAAGTCTATCATTGGCTACCTCAAATAAACTCACTCTTAATCTTAAAAAATCAAATTATGTTATTTTTCGCCCTTATCAAAAGAAACTCTCCTTTACACCTAAACTATTTATCCATAATGCTAGTACAAATAGAAATTCACAGTTAGAATGTAAAGACTTTGTAAAATATTTAGGAGTTCTAATTGACCATAAACTCTCTTGGAATAACCACATCAATACAATTCTTTTAAAAATTAGTAGAACCGTCGGTCTTTTGTCTAAACTGCGGCATTTTGTTCTCCTTAACACACTCGTTTCAATCTATCGTTCTTTAATAGCACCCTATATTCGATATGGTTTGGTTGCTTGGGGTCAAACAAGCAAAAAACAACTTAACAAACTCTTAATTCTCCAGAAACGTGCACTTCGCTTTATACACTTTGCCAATCCCCGAGATCATGCTATTCCTCTTTTCATAAACACAAAAAAATATTGCCAGTAAACTTTCTTTATTATCAATTACTTGCAGAAGCTATGTTTGACGTGAGTAATAACGTTGTACCCACTAACATTTAGGAATTGTTTCTCCCACTTTCTAGGGTCCACTCGTACAACACCAGATCGTCTAAATCTCAAAACATTTACGTAATGAAATCTAATCTTGAAATCCAAAAGAACTCCTTCTCGAGAATTGGTGCAAAATTGTGGAATCATCTACCAACTGAGATACGCACGTCTCCGAAACAAAAATTTAAAGTAAAATTCGTTCCCTATTATTTGATATACTTGAAACTGGTGATACTTATTATGATTTAGATGAAATAATTTTTGAAATGAAGAAAAGAACATTTTGACCGTATTTATCAAGTTATTTAGCTATTTAATTAATTTTTGTTTAACTCTTGCCTAGAATCATAGCCCACAAATGTTTCTTCTTCTTTTTTCTCTCACTTTACAACATTTGAATATATAGCAATCTTCTCTTTTTTTCCTATATATTTCCTGGCCCGCCTAGACTAGCTCTGCTATTTGCGGTGCTAGGAAACCTGTAATATTATTTGTTTTTATAACACAATAAACTCAAACTCAAACTCAAACTCTATTTGACGATTAACATAATTTTCCGGTTGATTTGTTTCAGTGTTCCCGGCTGCTATCCTCCAGTCGCCTTTTTACGATACCCGTTATCCTTGGTATGTTATTTTTAATTTATATGTGTTAAAAGGTCTTAAGCGAAAGAAAGCGGCATTTTATGTTTTGTTTTTTTTTTACTACAGGGCGGTATTGTATGGAGGGGTGGGCTCTATTATGGGCCACGAACTGACACATGGATTTGATGTTCAAGGTAGGCACTATTTATTTATTTATTTATTTATTCACTTATTTTATCACTTTTACCATGATTACAATGCTAAAAATGACTAGGAAAAAATACATTTCAACAAGTATCAAAAACAAGAGACGAAGGTGCGGGACACACAACTGAGCGAGGCACCAAGTTAAGTGTGTCCTTACGAAAAATATGCAAATACTAATTATGTATTACATTAAAACATTATAAGAAGTATAAAAACCCTATTTCCAAAAACGATAAGAGTGAATCACTCCCGCAGCCGATAAAAAGTCTCATGATCAGTAGCAGCAGTTGCCAGCTGGTAGAAGATTGCGTGACCTACTGCATTTGCAGCAGATCGACTTCCAAGTGTTAAAGTTAGTGACGTCATAGTTTGTACGAAAAGCAGCCGAAAAGTGCTGGACTACGTGAGATTTAAACTGATTAAGAGAAGTGAGGGTACGAGTGCATTCAGGTAACGTATTCCAGAGTTTAGCAATACGGTCAAAGTAACTAAATTGAAAGACCTTTGTACGGCACTTGGGAATTAGCACGTCTTGATCAGAGCTGTGGCGAGTGAGACGAGTGCCTTTAGGCTTGACGTAATCATCTATGGGTAACGTGCAGAGGCCATCGCGAACTTGTAATAAAAAATTAAGTCTTTCACTTCATGCCAGTATGTTAACGATAGCAGACTGAGGCGAGAAAGGCGCGAATCGGCAGGACATATTTCTCATTAATTTCTTAACAGCCTAATTAATCCCAGTTCCGTTGAAACACTGTGCACCTTCAAAAATGGTCTCTGATATTTTCAGACGATATCTCGTCTTCAAGACAAAGACTGTTGGCCGTACGTGCCATGTTTCAAGGCTAGTTGAGTTTCGGGAAAATGCATTGCTTTGCCCAACCTCGTTCCCAGGGTTCTCTCCTACCCACCCTACGGAGCGAGAGACAGAGAGAGACCCTGGAAAACGCTGGTCACGTGTCTCCCAGAATTTGGGAGATTACAAACAGACGATTTGGGGAAGGGGCAGGTAAGTGTGAGATTTGTCCCTACAGAGCGTAGACAGGTCAGTGTAGCCATGAAACTGTGTACCTAGCCTCCCCCGCAGACATTCTTAGTGGTTCGTCACGCAATCATTCCTCTCCCTACGAACGTCTGCTTCAACCCGTAGCCACTTCCGTTCGCCGTTGTTTCGAGGCAACCAATCAGCCTTCACCTATTGTCTCATCACTAGCTATATATAGCCATCGATGTGGACGTGACTGTTTTTTCGTCGAGTGAAACATTCATTTGCACAGCAAACTGTTACAGACGTTTAATTCGCTTTGAAAAAAATTCTAATAACCTCTGTAATTTAAGTGCCATTGTCTGAGAAAACCGGGCAGAGGCCACGGATCAAGGTCAACCGATTCCTTTCATCTTTCGGCTGTTTTCAACCTTCATTGAGACAGGATGAATGGCAGTATTCTTAAACTTCATCACCTTTTAGTTTCCGAGATCAGACCACCCCCCCTAAAAACCAGCCGACAGCAACTGAAAATACGTGTGATTTAGACGCTTAAGTTCGGCAACGCGTAGAATTTTTTCTCGCGCTGCAAATACCTCCAACTTCAGGATACTATTATTTCAATAGAGCTGCTATCATTCTAGGTCATCAACGGCCACTTCCAACCATTTATCAATGTCTCAAACGCAAAATAATTTGCACATAGAAAAATTTGGAAATATTATTTACTTGATGAACCACTTTTTCAAAAATCGTTTTCTCAAAAAGGCGGCAGTTTATAAGAAAATGAAACACTTCTTTGTACTCATTATTACCCTTACTATACATGTAAAAAAACCGAAGTTTGGGACCTGGTAAATTAGAAACGTTGTTGACAAGAGTTAAAGTCCATTTTATCGCCAATATCTGGCGAAAGGTCATGTCACGGAAAGTTTGTCACACACTCTAAATTGACCGACACTTAAATAAATCTTACTGACAAATTCGGTACATTACAAAATACAAAATTCAGCTTCATATTAAAAAAGAAAGGTTATGAAATAAGGCTATCCGTCAAACATCAGCATTCTTTCTTTGAAAAACTGTTTCCGTTTTGTTTACATTTGCGTGATGGCACAACGCCAGTTTTACAGCCTGCAGATTCTTCGGGAAAAAAATAATAAAAAGTAAAAAACGTCTTTCGGAGAATTTTCGATATAAGTTTGGCTATTAGAATGTACGGCTGAATTCAACTCACAAAAACTTTAATATTTTAATTTTTATGGGGCGCTTTTTTAGAGAAACTTGAATAAGTCTTCTTTACTTTTTTGGATTTCACCTGTCAGTCATCCTAAATACAAAATTTTCAGACTCGCTTTGGAAAATATTCATCACTTTTCTGTCGATGTTAGAAAACGATAGCATCTTCAAAATGAGTTGCTCCTTTTTTTCCGAGGATTCACATTGTGGACCTGCACCGGGAAAAGAGGATATTACTACCGTTCCCGTAAAGTCGTGTACCAGTAATATATTTGACCATCTGTCCGCACTCGGTGTAAGTGGAAAAACGCAAATTGGCGAAGCTGAAGTCCTTTTTAACCGTGGCGGTTTTATCGCGCCCAGCCAAAAACAGGTAGACGAATTGACTGTGTGCCCACGGCATAGATATCTCTTGACCTATGGATGGCCGGGTAGAAAGCGATTGACATGTTTTCATCCTGATCATCGGGGAAAGCGAGCGAAGCAGAATAATGCTCGACGCGTTAACTTGGAAATGTCGAGAAGCATATATTTCTTGAAAAACCATTCAGTTCCACTTGGAGCAGGTACGAGAAAACATTATTACATGCATTGATAGAACGCTTCTTACCGGAGGACATTATCAATGACTTCTTTTTAATAAACTGTATTTTTTTCCTAACTAAACAAAAGACAACAGGCATACCTTACTTGAACAATTTCAACGGACATCTCCAGGATATTTAGGTAGCAGTTCCCAGCGGAACAGAATACTGTTTTGTAATACATAGAAAATACCATTAGATAAAAACTACTGGAAAGAAATCAAATGTATCACGGCATACTAAGGTAGGTGAAATTATTATAACTGAGCTTGGGTTGCCTGTGATTCGACAGAAAGGATCTTATTTTTTGGTATCTTGAGTAGAAACCCTAGTTTATTTCCATCACGACTATGTAAAGAGTAAAAAAGGAGTGATTTCTCCTTATTTTCAAACCCCTGCATTTTTTGCGAGAGAAAACAAAATCAGGACACGTTATTTATTTATCTATTAATTCATTTTGCCTTGGCCTCGTTAGTTATATGTACAAAGTGCAGAAAAAGACACTACCAGATACGACAAGCAAAGCAACTTGAGACAACTGTAGTGGTAAGTTCATACTACCCTGATTAGATAGCGAATGACACACATAACTAACACATATAAATAAAACGCTTAGTGGTTACCGTGTGGCCCTAAATTTTTCTCGTGGAAGCGAAATTTTACAGGGGTGCTTTGCGGGGACTACGTTTTGTTGAGGACTTTACAGCTATTTCGAGAAAGGTTGTCGGAAAAAAATATGCACGCGACAATCCCGAAAGGTAATATGGTATATTATCAATACACTGATCCTGACACTGTGGCTGTCGAACCTCCTTTTGTTCCTTTCCTTTAGAACTCGCAAACATACGTCTATGGGCTCTCTCGTGCCATTCTTTCAAAATTTCTTTGAAGAGCAGTAAGCTCAAAACCACCCACAATACCTTTCGGGATTGTCGCGTACACTTTTTCCGACAACCCTTCTCGAAATAGCTGTATACTCTCAGTAAGTTGACGGAAAACAATTTTGTGTTAATTGCCAACGCGCAGCCTCGCGAAGGCGCATTGTGAGTACAGTGTATAATAATTATTTTTATTATACATTGAACTCGCGTTCTGTCGTTTCATTGGCCAGATTACTCAGTTACCTGCTAGCAGATTACTGGCTACTCTGTAAGTTGGGCGCGAAATGCATGATTTCCAACTAGATAGCGACATGTGTTTCTGTACCATGGTGTGTTTGTCGTTTCTTCAAAACAATGTATAATAAAACAGCAGCACCCAACGTCAATTTTCGGAAAATATCTGTTCGGAAGACGATTTGAGATCTAGAATTTTCGGAACATTTGTTGTAAAATTTCTTGCTTGACTGCTTCTCCTAGGATTTTCGAACATCTAAAAGATGGTATAACTGCCCATTTTTAACAGATTTTTACCTAAAAAGGTCACCTAGAATTTTTGGGAGCCTTTTTTTCTGGCTGAAACTTTCGAAAAGGTAAGTTTTGATCCCTATAATTTTCGGATCACCAAACTTTTAGCTACGAAATCCGAACAGATGAAAAATTTTTAGGGAGAAAAATATGCCTATATCTGCAATTTAAATGGTTTTGAACTGTATTCTCGTTGGGTACCCCTGATAAAACAATAATTAGATTCGGTTTTCGTGATATCCGAAATAATCAAGGTCTCCGTAAGTGTTATCAACCTCGGCCTTCGGCTCGGTTGATTGATGACACTTTCCTCGACCTTGATTATTCCGGATATATCGCAAAAACTGAATCGAATAATTGTTTATTATTTTCTCGTGATGTTAGGAGAGCCCTCTTGTCATTCAGGATCAAGAGCCGTCAGTGTTAATGACTTCAACTAATGAGTCCCCCGAGCGACCAAATATCAGCTCTACTTCAGCATATGAAAGTGAAGTTGACATTTCAGCCATGGATTCAATGATTGAAACGGAGGATGAGGCAGAAACAAGCTTGTGGATAGATGAAAAAGAATTGCAACACGAGAAAAGAGAAACGCTAAACAATGCTGTTGCAAAGCTTACTGAAGGTCGTTACAGCCCTATTGCATCAACACTAAACACTTCATGGGATGATGTGTCAGTCACACAGCAAAAATATTACCAGCGCAAAATGAAGGAGGTTATTCAAGCAGCATTATCTGTTGTTGTTCCTGGGCAAGAAGAGTACATGTGGAATTGTTTGCGAGACGAAAGGGAAATTGCAGATGTAAGTGAGGAACCACGGGCAAAAAGAAAACGAATAGACACTGGCCTTGTACAAACGCTTATATCTGCCCATAACGACGCTGAAAACTGGCAAACTAAGCGCCAGATTCTTTCCCTTTTTGTAAATGACTTTAGCAAAACCCAACTTCAAGAAATGATCCCAGGCCTATCGAAATGGCGTATTGACGAAGCCCGTTGCCGTGCCACTGACGTAGGTGAAGGCCAGCCCATTCATGATAAGCCCATTTTTCGCGCACGCCTAGACCCTGTGAAGACGGATCATTTCCTTGACTACATATCAAGACCTTGCTTCTTACAAGATGTTGCATACGGCACCCGAAAACTGAAACTAGACAGTGGTGGACATGCTGTAATACCTGCAGTGATAAGAACCCTAATACCGTCAAGGATTATTGCACAATATCAAGCTTACTGCAGAGAAATTGGATTTGATCCGGCAAGCGAACGCACTCTCTTCAGGATCTTAGAAGTCTGCTCCGCTTCCATGCAGAAGTCATTGCATGGCCTCGACTATATTACCACGGACGGCGTGCAAGCATTTGATTCACTTGAAGACATGGTCAGTACTCTAAAAGCTGCTAAAGCGGTAACTTCCCACTGGGAAAAAGAAACTAAACAGCAACTCTCAGATGCAAAGAGATACCTTAAAGCCGACTTCAGGCTGCATGTGAGCAAGGATGAGAGGTGTGCAGACCATTGTACAATGTATGCACTGAGTGAGCCCAATGATCCTCCATTTAAGGGCACGTGTAGTCATGTTCACGACATTCGCTGTGACGCCTGTCGTGATATTGAGACGGTCATTAAACAAATTGGCACTGAAATAGAGGGTGCATTCAACGAAGATGGTGATGTTTTCACTAAACGAAAGCTTCAGTTTGAGCACGGTGAAGCACAAGAAGCCATATACGCATGGAAAGCGCATAGTCTACGCGCTGTTAACCAAGATCTTGCCAAACAAGATGTGTTGAGTGTGCTTGATGGTGGTAGCTGCCTTATCGTGATGGACTGGGCCATGAAATTTTTACCTCTGTACTACAGAGAACAAATGAGGGATTTCTTTGGGAAGAGAGGTAAGAGCTGGCACGTAAGCTGTGTAATTGAGAAAGAGGAGGACAGCTATTCAGCACAGTGTTTTTCTCATTTATTTGAAGAATGCAAACAAGACTGGTTTGCTGTCGCATCAATCGTAGAGAATCTTTTAGAGACTCTTAAGAGAGAGAAGCCATTCATTTCAGAAGTGTTTCTTCGCTCAGACAATGGCGCTTGCTATCACAACGCAGCCTTGTTGCTTGCTCTTCCAGCCATTGGTTCAAGAACTGGGATACGTATCCGTAGATACGATTTTTCAGAACCACAGGCAGGGAAAGACATATGTGACAGAAAAATAGCACCGATGAAAGCGCACATTAGACGATATGTGAACGAGAAGCACGATGTGGCAACTGCTGCAAAAATGAAGGAAGCTCTTGAGTCTCATGGAGGTGTCAGAGGGAGCAGAGTAGCTGTTGCCGCTGTTAACTTAGCTAATGAAACTGGTGGGACAAACAAAATCAAAGGAATTAGCAAGCTCTACAATTTTGAGTTTACAGAAGAGGGAATTCGCATTTGGAGTGCGTACCAAATTGGTCCCGGAAAACTGGTGTCGTATGAAGGAATGAAACTACAGGGGAAGACTGGATTGAAGTTGTTACAACCTTTTGGGGCAATTCCCCAGGCCCAAGGCATTTTCAACACGAGGCCCACTTATAAAGAGCGATCCGCCAAAAATCAGGTCTTTTTCTGCGAGACACCAGGCTGCGTGGTAACGTTTGAAAACGAAAACGAAGCACAAAATCATATGGACACTGGCGTTCATAAGCTTGTTTTGGAACGCGAAACACTTTACGACAGTGTGCGAAGAAAATGGGCCCAGCATGTTACCGAAATAGCTTCCCGGACGACTCTGAGTGTGCCAACTACATCAACCCGAGCGCTTGGTACAAGCAATGGAAATGAAGCTCCCACTTCGCAGGGTTGGGCACTAAAAGGTCAAAAAACTGCTTCTAAGACCTCCGAGAACGTCAAACGTTTTTTGATTGCAAAATTCAATGAGGGCCTTAGTAGCCAGAAGTCGCAAGGGAGATGCAGGAAGCTAAGGACTCGAATGGTTCACCCGTATTTTTGCCAGAGGATTGGAAAACTGCACGGCAAATAAGCAGCTTTTTTTCACGACTGTCCGCATTAAAGAAAAGCAGTCATGTCGATGCAGTAACATTACGTGATGAAGAAAATGTCGATGAAGAGGATCTTAGGAACTGGGAAGGTCGCTTAGAAGCAGCGAGTATACGGAAGAAAGTGTACAGTGCAATGGATCTTCAACACCCAGTTTATTCTGAAGGCCACAATATTTGCTTGATGGCAAAAGAGAGAAAGCTTAAAAATCTCAAAGTTCTAGACCTAAAGAACATCTGTACAAATCTTTCTTTGACGACCACTGGAAATCAGCAAAGAAAAGTTACCTTCATAAACGCCATTGAGGAGTTAGTTAATTCTTGTTCATGTAGCAATTTGTTGTAAGACATCGACTATATCGGGGTCGATTAACTTGAAACAAAAATAGTCGTACGAAAGAAGCCTAGATGACTCAGTCAGAGACCAGTTCAGTGGTGACGCAATTTTTTACGATTGCTATTACGGCATTGTATCTACTACAATAATTATTGTAGTTAGGAGTGTGTATTAAGGACACCCTAACAATCGTTACAAATTTATGTATAGAGCGATTTTCGTATGACCTTGAAATGGAAATGCGCCATCAAAAACAACAAAGGAACAGAAATAAAGCGGTTTGATTCGTTTATCGAACGGATACAAACGCACGTGGCTTTTGGTTGGTTAAGCGAACGCTCGGGTAAAAAAAGTTTATGCCCGAGAACTTTTAGAAATCAATGGGATATTTCGCTTTGATGTCATACTGCAACACGATTGGCCAATTGAACAATGCTTTCTCTATATTAGGGTTTTCTTTGGCGGGAAAACGAATAGTCCATGTTTTGATCTTTTCATCCATTGGCTTATAAAACAAATAACGAACACTTACTGAAACCGTTTTCAAGGTCATACGCAAATCGCTCTAATATTTAGGCTAATTAGGGCGTATGGTTAACCAAGACCTTCCAACCCGTTTTTTATAACCTTTTGGCGGACTTAAATGAGGGTAAGGTATGGCTTGTTATTAAAAGCGGGCACGACCGTTTTCCATTTTTTTTAAATTGACCTTAGATGAAGGCAAAACTGTGGATAACGCAGAAATCACTAAGCGAAACAACAAGGCCCAGTCTGCCCGCTAGACCCTACGTTCCCCTGCTAACTAGGTCAATCCAACTCACATGAAAATTACAACAAGGAAGGTGTTTTAACTCTGGAGACCTGTTACTGAAAGTGCCGCGGTTTGCTAGGGCTGGTTTAATTGGTTGCGAATAAATCAATCACCATCTGTGGGATTGAGCCGTGTGAACTTGGATATCCCTAGCTAGCTTATCCCGCCAATCAATTTTTTATGTTTTAGCTCAAAACCATTTTAAAAATTCGTAACCTGCGTGCGTCAAAATCTCCGATGATCTCCTCATGCCCCTGCCTTTCTGGGAAAAAAGTTTTAATTTATTATCCAAGTGTTCGACGGCGAAAAAAATGTGGACTTCTTTACACCAATCATCAGTTTTTCATTCTGAGTCCTCTTCTTTATCCATGGTTTCCATGTGTGAAATTGGCTTGCTTTGCTCGACCAGGTATCTCGGCCATGGCTGGCGTGTCTTAATTTGGTTATGGTTATGTTTTTGCGAAATAGTTTTTTATTCTCGGCACTTATCCGTCGTTTCAGTAGTTGATAAGAACAAGTACATATAAAGGCGTTTTATACGACGGAACATGTACCGAGTTCGTGGCGGTCTTTTTATTCAATAGTGAGTTTACGCAACAGGACGGCAGGAAGAAGAGGACGGCAAAACGCTTGTGTGTGACAAACGTGACAGGGCTATTACTTGCGTGTTTTGTCGTGATCTTCACTTAAAATTAAAGTTTCCTGGTCTTTACAAAAATATCTGTTTGAAGGAAAGTGAAGTTTGGCGAAAAGTTGTTTCAAACAAAATTATTGTGACGCTTGTCACACAAGGCTTGCCGTCTTCTTTCCTTTTTCGTCCTGTTGCGTAAGTTCACTAATATAAAGAATGCAAGAAACGGGTTACACAAATTGCTTGCATTATGCTTTATTGTTGTTTTTGTTGTTTTTTTAAATTCCTTTTTGTATGAATAGAGATAAATGTTCAACGTTTTTACTTTTCTGACCCATAAACAATGGAGAAGTTAACATTTCTTTGAGCAATGATAATTATGTGCGATCAAACCATGCGTGACACATTGACCGTGACGTGACATATCGTCCCCATCGGTGATAAAATGGACCTCAAACTATAGCTGACAGCGCCTCTAATTTACCAGGTCCCAAACTTCGGTTTTTTTTCATGTATAGTAAGGGTAATAATGAGTACAAAGAAGTGTTTCATTTCCTTATAAACTGCCGCCTTTTTGAGAAAACGATTTTTGAAAAAGTGGTTCATCAAGCAAATAATATTTCCAAATTTTTCTATGTGCTAATTATTTTGCGTTTGAGACATTGATAAATGGTTGGAAGTGGCCGTTGATGACCTAGAATGATACCAGGTCTATCGAAATAATAGTATCCTGAAGTTGGAGGTATTTGCAGCGCGAGAAAAAATTCTACGCGTTGCCGAAGTTAAGGGTCTAAATCACACGTATTTTCAGTTGCTATCGGCTGGTTTTTAGGGGGGTGGTCTGATCTCGGAAACTAAAAGCTGATCAAGTTTAAGAATACTGCCATTCATCCTGTCTCAATGAAGGTTGAAAACAGCCGAAAGATGAAAGGAATCGGTTGACCTTGATCCGTGGCCTCTGCCCGGTTTTCTCAGACAATGGCACTTAAAAAAAGAAATCAAGAAAGACTACGAGACACGCACTTTAAATCGTGTCACCCACCCGGAGTCAAAAAAGGCTTCGTAAAAGGTGAAGGAGGAGACTTCCGTAGAAAACATAAGATTATTCAAACTACGCCCTCGAGCGAGAGGCTACCCGCACAACCTTATTGACAAAACACTCACGGAAGTAAAATTCTCTGACAGAAAGAAAGCTCTCAAGGATAATACAAGAGTGCAAAAAGAAATATTGCCCTTTGTAACGCAATACAACCCATCTGTGCCTAACCTTAAACACATTTTAATGGAGAAATGGCATCTTATAGAATCACAACCTAAACTTAGGGAAATGTTTAAAGAACCTCCAATTATTTCTTATAAGAGAGGCATTTCATTAAGAGATGTACTGGTTAGAGCCAAACTGTAGTCAATCTCTTCAACACTACGTGTTCATAAGTAATTACATTCATGCGACGCGCTTGCGGGATCTGTGAATGGCCTGTCACTATTTATTTACCATGTTGATAAATTAATAAAAATATAAAAAACATCCCTCTGCTTACTCCACGAATTGGATTATAGCTTTTTTCTGAAGGGCATTTAACTCCCGAATACAAAATTTCTGGGACACAAGATCGAGGACCGAAGCGACGTTCGCCATGTTTACATTTACCCGCGAAATGAAATTGAGGTCAAAGTCTCGTTTTACAAAACATGGCAAACGGCCGGTGATTGGCCAGTTCTCCTGAACGGAAGTGGCTACGGGTTGAAGCAGACGTTCGTGGGAAGAGGAATGATTGCGTGACGAACCACTAAGAATGTCTGCGGGGGAGGCTACTGTGTACCTGGCCTGATCTTGAACGCCGAAAATAATGCACAAAATCCTTTGACAGCGAAAGCGTAACTTCCTGCGGAATATCTGGATGTTAATCGGATGTTTATCAGCGATGCTTTCATTTGGCACATGCAACGGAAAACGCACTAGATTTGAATTGCCGTTTCTATGTTGTGGACGCCAATTAAGAAAACAAATGTGCAGTATCTGTATGTGTTTTCAAGACTACTATTATGGAGGGCGCCGAAAAAATGTATCAAGCGTTGCTGTCCTCACCGACCTCGAAGTAACAGGAAGAGAGAATACGCGGCGCGGACAGTCAGGCTGATTGTTAGAGAGAATCTTGAAAGAAAATATTTTTCGCTAAGGCTCTGTGTTTTTGCAGTTTTTTTGGTCCTCGTTTTTAATTATCAGGATTGCCGTAAGTTTCTTTGTTAAAAAATATGATATGGCTTGCACGACTGCCAACCGTTTATAGTTCCTTATTAATTTTCTGGATGTTTAGGTATGCTTTAGAGGATTTTTACAAATCACCGAGCCACATGTGTGTTTAAATAAAGTTTTCATATGGACCATAAACTGTTACGCGAGTCACGCTCGTTTCCGTTCAAGTTAATAATTGTTGATTTAGTGACTGTTTAAGTAATTAGCAGTTAAATTAGGCACGTGGAGTCTAGAGATCTATTCGGAGTTCATCTTTTGTTGGAGTAACCTTTCATCTGTCGGAGTAGCCTTTTCTTTTCTTTTTATCGTTTCTTTTTACACATCGCTAGGAGTTGGACAACGTAAGTGATTGTGATTTTCAATATTTTATTCGTTTTATTCGTTAGTTTTCGAATTCTAGCCGCATTTTTATTGTAATCTTCGATCTTGTTTGTAGTTTTTCCACCACGTGCCATAAAGAGAATGCAATACAATCTTCAATAAAGAATCAAGTTAATTTTATAATTGTGGCATTGAGGTAGTAACGGCGTCTCTCGAACGATCCACCACGTCGTACTCGGGAACGCGACATCAACAAGAAAGCCTTTCGCTTGGAAGGTTATGTTGTCTGTTTTGTCTCTGTTTATACTATTTCCTGTTGTCTTCCATGTCGCGTTGGTAAATAATTATTTTTATCTTTGATCTATTTACCACTTTTCTTTTGCCGCATCATAACAAAGGTTAGGGGGGTGGAAAATGCCGACATTTTAGGCTATAGCTTTCCGTGAAGTCACCAGATCTAATAAATTACTTTGATCGTAAATGTGTTAACTGAATTCTTTGCTCTCAATGTAACTGCCATGTTTTGTCCCGGGGTTTTGTCACACCGAACCGCTAAGATTGCAAATGGTGTAGGTTTATTTGGCCCGATTACCAGCCGCTGTCAGACAAACATTGAAACTTTTAATATA
>JBBMOI010000008.1:16682500-16705000 GCA_038088405.1 Porites divaricata | reverse complement strand
GTTGGTAGTTGGCTTACTTTAAACGCGTCCTGAAGGAGGGAGTATCTTTTTAATGTTTTTTAATATTTACCTCATTGTAACGGCTGGCGTTCGCAGCCTACTAGCTTAATATTCAAAATGTTTGAATCGGCTCAGGCTTTTATGTCCGTCTATTTGGCAACGGATATATAGAGCAGGTTGTTGGAAATTAAAATTAAGAAGAAGCGTCAAGGAGCGGTTTTTCATGGCCTCTGTAGAGTCTATCCTACTTTCTGGAAGCGATACATGGCATGGACAGTTATGAAAACTATGGAGAAGAAACCAGATGGATGTTATGCCAAAATGTTGTATGGTATTTAATGTGACTTGGCAAGATAAATTGACCAACAAGGAATTATATATATGGTAATTTACCACCAGTGCCATCAAAAGTGGGTTTCAGAAGGTTGAGCTAGCCGGCCATTGTGTTAGACACCCAGCCAATGAATGGACGCATGAACATGGAAAGACCAGCTGTTACTTAAATAGTTCACCTGAAAAGCGATGTTAGCTTGGAGAGTGCGGAAGAGCTGAGCATGCCAGAAATCTCGGACATCGAGTTCCGTGCGACTTGCATTCATGCTGTCACGCAATAATCTTAACCGCTGGTTTTCATGATGATTCCGGGCTCAAGGTGTTTGTAAAGATCGAGTGGTCAAATCCGACGATGTCTATGGTCAAATAAAGGCCGCTATTCAAAAATATTGCGAAAACGAGAAATGGCGACGAAATATCTATGGAACAAGCTTTCGAACGCGAGGTTTTGGAGAAAATTTGGGGGATTTTTGGCCGAGATATTGTACAGCGATGAAGCGGAACTGCAACTGTGGGACTTGTCGACCTTTCTTCTCGGGAATTGATTGTTTTTTAACAGCCGAAAGGAAAGGTAAATTTATATGCCGTTCGACGATCAGATTTATTATTTTCCAAGTAGTGTTTCCGCTATATTTTGTGACTCGATTTTGGCAAATTATGTAGAATCGAGCTTCCACTCGCTCACTTAGGTAAGTCATGATAGAATGTTTCTCGTTTTCTAACTTCACGTATCATTTTCGCCCATTCTGATCCAAATTCAATTTTGTTTGGGGTGGGAGGGAGGGGTGGCTAGTTTTAGTAATATCACTGGAAAGGTCCCAACACTTTTGACCTCCATTGTAGGTTAAGCGCTAATCAACCTTCGAACAACTGGGCCCAGGAGCCCATGAGTCATGGGCTCCTGGCTCCATAGCCTGCGTCGAAGAAGTAATTTCACCTCGGTTAGTAACGTGTGCGAAGCAGCGCCGAGATCCCTGTTCTGAGCTTCCACCAGACTCTAACTACGAGAAATGCGCTTCGAATTTCTTTTCATCCTGATTGGCAAATCGACAATGGCTTTTTTAAGAGGCCAATCATGGCACTTGCGTAATTCCTGAAACACATGTGGGAACTCAAAACAAGGATTTCGGCCCTGTTTGGCAGACGGACTGGGTATACACGTAAACCAGTTATGTCCGCTAATTGGCTCACTTTTTTTTTTTTGGAAAGGGGCGTGAGGCAAGGTGATCCTCTTTCCCCATATTTGTTCGTGGTTGCAGTTGGAACTCTTGCATTGGCAACTCGTCAAAACTCAGAGATATTTGGAATTAAAATCGGTGGCGAAGAAACAAAACGCCTTCAATATGCTGATGAAACAACGGCCATTGTGTCTGACATTGACTCGGCACAGGACTTGTAATTAACTCGTCTAAAACTGAAGAAATGTGGAAATAGTCTAGAAATAAAACTTCAAAACCTTTTGGTACAAAAATGGCCTGACGAACCAATCGAAGCCCTCGGTGTTTCTTTCTCATAAGATATCAAACTTTTCCCCGAAAAAAATTTTGTTGAGAGACTGGACAGTGTCAAAAAACTTATAAACATTTGGTCTTCAAGAGGTCTTTCTATCTATGGAAAAGTAACAATTATCAAGTCTTTAATCATACCAAAATTTGTTTACATTTCCTTAGTTCGGCCGGTCCCCAAGGAAATCGTTTAAGAGTTAAATCAAATGATATTTAAATTTTTGTGAAAAGGAACCGATAAAGTAACTAGACTTTCCACAATTGAAAAGGATCTTCCAGTTCAACAATGGTGCTTGGAGAAGCTATGTACGGTTTTCGTTGGAACCTTTCATTGTAATTATGACATTAAAGAGATACATATTTCCTCTAAATTCTATTCCGAGTTACTTCAATGGTGGTCTAGGTTTCGTAGTGTTTTCGATAATAGAAGGGAATTTCAATATATTTTGTGTTGGTACGCGTTGATAATAAGCCTATTTTCTTTTTGAAAAAAACTTTTTGAACTAGATATCATTTCCGTAAATGATCTTTTGTTTGAATTAGACACCACAAATTCTTTTACTATAATTGTTTCGAATAGAATTAGCAAGATTAGCTACCTAATTTGGGCAAGGCTTCGTCATTCTGTTCCAACACATTTAAAGAAAAGAAATCTAAAGATTACTACATGCTAATTAAAAGAATGATTGCACAGTGTCCAAAAAATTCCAAACACTTGTGTCAAGATTTCAATCTAACTCAAGACCAGCAGAAAAAGTATTCCTTCTTCCAGGTTATATCCAAGATGATAAATGTTCATTATGCAAAACGGATTCGGAATCCCTTTACCACATCTTTTTCGAATGCAGACACACCAAGCAGTTTTGGAAGGAATTTCAATGTTACTTTTACACATTGACAAAAGCATTCGTCTGTCTGACCTTACAAGACGTTGTTACAGGAATATTATATACAAATTGCCCTTCGCTGAATTATTTGATACTAGTCGCCACACTATATTTATAGGGTTGTAGAAGAAATCAGACCCTTCCAGTCATAACTGCCTTTCCATCCAAGGTTTAGTATGAAACAGAAAAGTATATGTGTGTTAAAACTAATAAAATGGACAAATTTAATGGGAATTGGGCTCTGCCTTTGGACTCTGTACCTTACTGACACGTGTACTTAGTACTTTTTTTTCATTTCTGTATAGTTACTTTACCGTTAAAGTTTATAGTGTAATGTAAGGTAACTGAATGTATTTGTAATGTATTGTAATATCATGCAATGCCATGTAACGTTAGTATTGTAACGCTGTGGAGTATTTAATAAAAGTTTGAAAAAAAGAGTTACGAAAAGGCTTACTTTTCTGAATTTGGAGGATAAATATTATTAGGGACCTTAAGCATCGACGACGAAATGGGACGACGACGCCGACCGGAAGTAAAAATTTTCCCTTGCGAACTTTCTGGGCATGCGTAAGGTTGTCAAAACGTCGTCCAGCCTTCGTCGACGACGAAATTCAGGCAGGTTTGCTGTCGTCGCTAAACGTAAGTATAAAACTATACTTTTTGCGTGTAAATCACTCTTTTTCCCGCTTATCATTCAGTACAAGTAGAAATATGTTCTTTGTGGATTAGCAGAATCCAAATGTCAAGCACTTTGTCGATTTCTTCGCATACTAACTTGAATTTATTTATCAGGTTCGGTTTGTTTGAAAACCTGAGTGATAGCGGAACAACCAGTCGGAAAAACGAGTAAGCTTTCTTCTGCCAGGTTCTGAACCTGTTAGATTAGATGCTGTTCATTCCCCGACGGTCTACGTTTACTCGTGCATTTTAGGTCGTACTAAAGGATAAATGTTCATTTTTTCGTACTAAAATTTAGTAATTTCCCTGTTGTTTTTAGCCGCTAATAAAGGAAACTATTTTCAGTGGACTCCGGAACTTGATGGGGTTATGAGGAGCCCTGACGGAGGACAAATATGGGAGATCATTACAGCAGCATTGAATTCTCTTCAGCAGCCAAAAATTTAGAGTAACTGCAAGTCAACAGCTGTTCGAGATCTTGATTCACTTCAACTTCAAAACAAAAACAAAAGCTGCACGACGAAGAGAGAGCCTCCAAAATCGAATAATACAGGTCGTAAAGAACAATTAATTCGCCATTGTCGATTTAGCCATCGTCATAGCTTATAAGATGCAAATTGCGGAGGCCTTTGAATGCCGTAACAAGACAAACTTATTCGCAAACAAAAAGTCGTCGTCTGTCTCGGAAGCTGCCCTGCTTAAACTTCGTTTTCCCCGCCGAAAACGAAACCCTTGGCCCAGTCTGCTTGGTTCCGAAGCGTCGTCGTCGTCCGTTTCGTTGTCGATGCTTAAGGTCCCTATTGACTGTCGTATGACGTATTCTTCCATTAAGTTTAAATTGAAAGTAAACGCTGTTTTTTCGTGTTATAAAACCATCAAATAAACAGTCAGTGACAAAGAATGAGTCAATGAGTAACGTCACTATATAAACAGCAAAAACATCAGGTTTTCTTTTTCTTTTTTCTAGTACGGCCCCATGTTTACAATGATTTGATCTGCGCACAATTCGTATTACTAAAACGTCTCTTTTAAATTTGATTTCTCACCGAAGCATTCTGTAATATCGAAATGTTTACAGGTATTATAAGGAAAGACTTACCTCACGAATTACGGCTCCTGAAGCGAACTATATATTCTAACAGATCTCAAAGCTCAGCCAAAGGTGAGACAATGTCTCTCTCACTTGTCCGAGTTTGTCTAGGCCTCAATAACTCGCTCGGACCATGCGACCTGAAACGCATGGGCCGCGCGCAACATTGAGGCCTAGAAACTAGACAACTTTAAGCTAAATTCCTTTCTCGATGGCGTGTTTACGAAATACATCAGTTTTGATGGCCCCATTACTCATGACAGAACTTAAATTATGGTTCTGGTTAAAATACATTGTTTTCGAATGAGTCATTTGTCTTAAAATAAGCATAATGCAGAACGTAGGTTTCCAACAAACTACACGCTTTTTACGATAACTTTGATTTCATTGGGAGGCCTTATAGAGGCAAACTTTTATAGCCTCGGAATGTACAGAATATCAACCTCTTAGAAACATTTCAGACCCGGGGGGAGACACGAATCCATTTGTCAGGTCCAGTTACAGGTCAATTTCCAATTCTTACTATAAGTAGGAGCTTCACTGAAAATTTTCATCTATAACTAATGAAGTATTTTGTTGTGCTCTTCACTAAACAAGGCCTATCAGAACTGGGTAGCAAAGAAAGGCGAGGAATCCAGACTTCCAGGAATGAATCTGACCAATGAACAGATCTTTTTTATCAGCTTCGCGAGAGTTAGTAAATCAATATTATCATGTATTTAAAATGTGCTGTGTTTTGATTGAGTTTGTCTAATGGTCGTGGGTCGTGGGTCGTGGGTCGTGGGTCGTGGGTCGTGGGTGTGGGTGTGGGTGTGGGTGATGATTAAAAATTCATTTTTTTAACTACTCGATAACAAAACGAACATAACACCATGTATGAAAATTATACAACACTTCCCCTACTCTGTTACTCTACCAGAGATCGTCGACCGCCAGCGCAGGGGGCGGCGGTGGGTACAGGAGCAATTGAAAGGAAAGCTACAGTGTACAACTCAAATCTGAAGATCTTACTATCTGTGAAAATTCGACATCACGCCAACAACACTTCATAGCTGGGCCCACCATCATACTGACATAGCAGGAAATAACCACATTCACGGACAAATAAACTCACATGCATGCATGTAGTTATTCAGATCCAGGCATTACGGAGAAAATCACTGTGGTGAGGAAAAACATAGCCTGGGGCTTGCTGTCCTGTTTGGTCTCATTGTCAAGCTCAGTCCCTGAGCTAACTCTCCATGGGTTGGGAAGGGAACTCCATCTTTAACTGTTTCTGGCTATTCTAATGACGTATCGGTTCTTTTTTGACGTCGACCAACACTTTTTATTTTCACCCACCCGGGGAAGATACTTTTATTTCTGCCGTTAATTAACTGGAGCCATAAACCAAAGTTATTTGCTAGCTAGTCGAGCAAGCTTTCGGGGGCGGGGGGACAGCAGTGGCGGGGGGGGATCTTTCCAGACCCACTCGGCCGACTCCTTAGTTCAGTACTTTTGCCTTCGACGGTTATTTTACTTGGGTTGTTTTTTATAGGACGCGCGTCCTCGAAATTTCTCCCTTCTCCCTAGAAAAACCTGTCGCCTGCTACGCATTTGCTAAGTGTGAAACGGGACCGTTCAGTATTCGGAGCGAGAGCTGATTTTTTTTTTATATTGCGAAGCATCGTATTGCTTATTCGACCAATCTTATATGGAACTGATCCCGGCTTCCTTAATTTTCCGATTTGCTCTTTTTAGTATTAAGTTAACTTGTGTGCGTGTTGTTCAAGTGTTTGACCAAAACAAATTTTCTCAAAATATTATCAAGAGATTATACGCCAGTCCTGAAAATAGCTCCAATGGGTTCCTGCCTTTACCCATCCTCACCCATTTTCATATATTGTGTTATGTTCGTTTCGTTATGTTATTAGTTATCGAGTAGTTAAAAGAATCAAAAACTTGTAATATTGTAAATTATTAATATTTAACAACACTTAGTAATTATAAAAAATCAATTTTTAATCATTACCCACATCCACGACTTTTACCCACACCTACACCCACACCCACGACCCACAACCCACGACCATTAGACAAACTCGTTTTGATTTTGTGATCGGGCCTTGTTTGTTTGTCTGTTCGATTGCTTTTATTTTTTTGCTTGATAGATTGACCCTGTTTGTAAGGGGCTTAATATTTTAATAGTATAATCATTTAAGAACATATCAATTTCTTAGATTAATTTACTTTTTCTATTTCATTTAAGAATTGGTGTTCAGTATTTTCAGCCCAAGGTGAGGAAATTGCAATGATGAGTGAGCATAGTCCTGCGCCATGGAGGTAAAATCTTGTTAGTCACAATAATTATAGCAATTCCACCAAATTAGTTGTACTGTTACAGGTACTGTAAATTAAAAGATTCAACCAACTTAGCGAAACAAAAGTATTGTACCTTATTTATATACAGTACCTGTCAATTTTTCGCGGACATTAGATTGCATTTCTTCCCACTTTCTGTAACAGAACCGTACAGTGAAAAAAATATTACAGTAGTAGTTCACTCGGCGAAAATATAACGGATGATTTTATTGTAGCTCGTCCATCTCTTGATTCTTTTCAACCGCAAAACTCTTCGTTACGGTGTCTGAAATGATTCTCCATTGTGTAACAACGGCGTTGTAGCTTCTTTGTGGCTTAAATGGCAAATTTTCGCTTTCTTTTTTAAAAAAAATTACGAGAAAACACCTTCCCTGGGGCTTGCTGAATGCTTATCCAGGAGTATATCTGGTTAAAACCGATTTAGTTCCTGAATTTAAAAGTTCGAGAAATTGAATGTAAGTTTATGAAATGACACAGTATTAATTCGAAATATCGGGTTACGGTGTCCGGCCGAAAAAAAAAACTAAAGGAAACTTCTTTTAGTTCGAAAAACTGGGAGTTTCGAGTGTTTGAAATGACACATAGAATAGAGATCTGCATTCAAATTCAAATTCTTGTTCAATTCATTTTAATGAATTCTACCTAGCTCACCTGGGTAGGAAAAGCTATCAAAAGTTGACTTTGCAATTGCTTTTTATTTCATCAACCCAGTTGATTTACATTGGGGTTTCCAGAGGTGTAAATGGGACATGTTCCTTTTTATTTGTCACAACGTTAATCTATAAGAATTTACATTTCAAATCTTGTCCTCTTCTAAGACAAAGCTAATGATAGTGTACAACGTGACTTAAACCCAAACAGTTTGTGTTCTCTCAAGGTTTTAACACGATCTTTGAACTTGTTTCTGCTTTCCTTTTTTAGAACAAAAGCATCTCTGATGAACTTCCCGGAATTTGCCGCAGCATTCAAATGCCGTTTAGGGAGCCCAATGAATCCTATCAAGAAATGTGCCGTTTGGTAACGAGTCCAGAAACACAGTTTTCAAGTTAATAATTTGAAAATCAAGTCATTCTTCATTTAGAAGTTTGACCATACTGCATGGCTTTTAGTGCTAGCTTCTAATCTCATTACAACACTTCTTTGCGCTCTAAGAGACTGGTTATTTGAATTTTTTTTTGACATACAGGAATTACAGCGAGGAGCTCAAAAGTGTGACCGCTTTTGACTTATTCACATTCTTTCGTACAGATTTAATCCAATCAGAAGCCAGCTGGAAACTGTCCTCAACCTCCGATTGGTTAATATCTGCATGAAAGAATTTGAGTTAATTAAAGGGGGTCACACTTTTGGGCCTTCTTGTAATTATCCACAAACAGCGTTTCTTTTTAAAACAATTATTGTAACGCTGTACCGAAATCTGGACTACCGTAAAATAATGATCTAATACACCCCGAGGCGTTTATTCAATTTTTGAGGTTCAAGAGGTGGCGTTTAATGGAAAGGAGGCATTTAAAAGGGAGAGGGGCGTATTTTCATTACTGTAGCAGGCTCAACAAAACCCTTCTTGATCAAGCAGGAAACTGACTATTTTGAATATTTTTACTCATTTTGCTATTTCCCAGTAATTTGGATCAATTGCCATGGGGGGGGGGGGGGGAGGGGGCGTTTATTAGAGAGGGGCGTTTAATACAAACTTAACAGCGCAGCAGGGGCGTTTATTAGAGTCGTCTATAATAAAATCGTCGGGGGTATCAATTAGATAATTCACTGTACGGTATGCGGAAATTTCACTACGAAAACCAAGATGGCAGTGGATGCTGGAAGGTGCAATTTGTTGATGACTTCGTAAATACATGACTGCAAAGAGGCCACAAGCCACTAACTCATTACTAGGCTTGAAGCTTATTAGTTGGTTGTTATCAAACCGTGGGCGGACTGTTTTATGGTTGGCAACTAATATAAACTTAGAAGTACCTGCAAATAATGCCTGACTGGTGACCAAAACACAGCGAATATGTATACAGATTATCCTAACAGAATAAAGCAGGGTTGATCATAAATTTCAAATGCTTTTTTAATAGCGTCGGGTCAGTGTTCCGCAAAACAGACGTCATCGAGTAGAATACATACACAAAGATACCAGCTAAATAACATGATATTCAGGCAACTATTTATTTCAAAAACATCAACTCATAAACATACATTATACAGCAAAGATACAAGAAACACTTCAAGAGTACCATATCGGAGATCGCGCGGCCTGTTTGGTGTAACTTCAGGCCGGATTCATAAATCGAATGTCTGTTAAAACTTTTCATGTTCGATTGATTCTTTCCTCAAGACTAAAACGACTTCCCGTACAGGAAAATATTGCTAGGGAGTATACATTATTGTTGCAGACAATCGAAAGTCCTGCTGCAAACCGCCTCGATCGCCGGTGCGTCTACGGATGTATCGAGGAAACCAATTTTCAACTTTCTTCATACATTCACCTTTTAAAAACCTTCCGGCAAAGGTAGATCGTTGACTGGAGAAACTTAATAGTGGAGGTCTCGCGCGCGAAGCGCTCGCCAGCGAAGAACCATGGATAAGTAAATCTACCCATCCCAGAAAATTTGGTGTTCACGTGACCGTACACCGAACGAACGACCGTCCGTCCGCACCACAGGCATACTAATGTTCAATCTCACACTTCCTAGCTACAATACTCGTCAAAAATCTTGAAACACTTGTGTGATTTCTCCCTCCCCAATGTTGATTTGGGTTTGCAGTCATTTCAGTGCTCCAAAAATACGCTCGGCTCAACATTGGGGAAGGAGAGTGGCACATTTGAGTGAGAACAAAAGTGTGAAGAGTGAATGTAAGAAATTTGGAGAAATTCAAGGCAAATGGCTTCTGTTTCAACGATTTGTAACGAGTATTGTAGTTTGGGAGCACAGGAAAACTGATATTGCACACATATCGCACATCAATGTTGTGATCAATTGGCAGCTGTCAAACAGGGTATCCACTGACCAGTATCATCTGACCGTATCACGGGCTCAGGTGTCCACCCATCGAGGTTGAGTATTTTTTGAAGATATCCATTGACCAGTTGCTGATTTTCAAATGATCGCAGGCTTAAGTTTAGTTTAGTTTATGAAATATGTCGTGTTTATGTGCCGCACAATTAAAAGTCTGACTTCAAACTGACGTCGGACGCGAAAATTCAGCCAGCTATTAGGAAATTTAAGATTGAGCACTACGATTGAATGACCACGGCTGGACGAGCAGGAGAGGTCTGGTTCCTGTCGATGGTGGATTGGATCGAGTACGAACGTTTGGCGCGAAAGAAAAAAGATTACGATTGTAAACAAGCAAGCTGGTACGGTTGAACCACTTATCGACGGTCATCCTCTGAAAAATGACATTTCATGAACTTCGTGAAGCCTTAGTTTGCGCTTTTTCTGATGGAGTGAGTGATCAGTGAAGAAGAGTTCATTATTCTTTACAAACAGTCCATAAATTTAAATTTTCCTCACCGGGAATATGAGCCTTTCAGCCTCGATAACTTTGACAGCAGTGAAGCTAGAGCTGAATTAAGAGTAGACGAAGAAGATATCCCTTTATTGAAGATGAAGTTAGCTAGGCACATAAGGTTAAACAGATATTATTTAAGTTTAACAAGCTTACTTGTTGTTTCTCGCCGCAGCGGCCGAGGTAGTGACCCTTTCAAAAAAGTGAACATAATTTTTAACAATAAGCAAATAAACAATTAAAAACATTCAAAAATTTCAACCTATTTCATGTTGAAGCATATGCAGCGATCTAATACAAAACAGTATATGCGATCTATTACAAAACAATCGGATTACTTACGAACTTCCAGTAAACTCTGAAAATAAAACGAAAAAAAAGGAAATCAGTGGGCAAGATTTCCGTATAACCCCATACATTAATTATGCATACATTCATTGTTTAAAGAAAACAAAAGATAGAACAATACTAAGCCTTTGAGATTTCAGCTATTGTTTTAGAAATTTCTAATTTTTTTTCTAAGTCTTTTTTGAAACGCGCTTAATTTCGCGCTTTTTGGACTAAACTAAGAACTTTTTGGAACAAAGTTTGGACTATTTTCGCTTTCCGAAACCTAAATTTTATAATGACTCCAAAGATACTGATAATCAATGTAACTAGTAGTAAGTAAACTATCCTTCAGCCTTAACACGGGGTTTAATAAACAACTGAAGTAAAAGAAAAGTCTACCTTATTCGTCAGAGTTGCATTATTTCCTGAACTATATTTTCGAGTTTCCACCGTCTTCTCTTACGTCTGATCTGTCTGTTTTATTTAGCCCTTTATGTGTCGTTCCCAACGTCATTTTAAAGTTCGACGATATGCCTTACTATGCTTCCAAAGAGAACTTCACCGTAATGCCTACGTCACATATTTAAAACTCCTGCCATGTAGTTGCTTTCGCGGAATGGTTCTTTGAATGTTCCTGTACAGGGCAAACCATGCTTTACCCCTCGATTTATTTTCGATGCACTGCGTTTCGGCACCTGTGTCAACTGGGTGTATTTTGCCAAGCTTGGGCTGTTCCTAGCCCTCCTCTTATCGATATTCATATGACCCATACTCGTCGTTCATCACGTTTGTACACCTCCAAAATTTGAGCTCGAATCATGGTCAAACTGAGTTCCGTTATTCCTGCTCTTCTTGGACAACGGCTGGGGTATTTTTGAAAAACGCCGAATGATCCTGAAGTTTAGTTATTAGGGTTAGGAAACTGAGTGAAGCAGCTTTCATTTAAGTCCGCTCCCAAAGCTAAGCTCTTGCACATTTAACAGAAGTTGTGAGGGCTGCTTGATTCTTCCTTACACCACTCTATATACCGGTCGCGGTCATGATCCACCAGTATTCTGGAGAGCGTTTTAAAAGTTTCGTTGAGCTATACTAAACATCAAAGTTGACTTAGTCCCTGACAAGTGTAACACAAGAGAGGAGTGTTTGTGAAGCCTGTGCGTGCTTGTTATTGCCTGAAGAGATGCATGTTTTCGTGGATATGTTACAAGCAAAAGCGTGAATAATTTACATGAATACACATTTCAGTTCTTTTGTTATGTATATTTGAACTTAAGCACGCAAAAAGATATCAATTTTTTGACCAGGGAATCTCAACAAATCGTCGTGGTCTAGTGGTATAACAGAGAGACAGGTACGCCAGAGCTACAGGGAAGCGTTGGTTCAAATCTCACCGTCTACCGAGAAAAAAAAGGAAAAAGGAAACCGGGGGGGCTGGAGAGAGTGGTCGGTGAATGAGAGGGGAAAAAGAGAAAGAGAGGGGTAGAAAAAGATAAAAAAAACGACAGAAATTGAAATCCTCTTTTATTAACGCAGTAAGTATTTATTACCGATGTATATATGCAATACTCTGGGGAATTCGCCATTGTCTTAGAAGACAATAAGGGCGATGCATAATCAATAACACAGAATGCATAATTAATGTATGGGGTTATATGGAAATTTTTCCAATCAGTGTCACTTCTTTAAGAAACAAACGAAGCTCACTGGTAAACTCAGAAAATAAATCGAAAAGAAAGAGAAATGTGTTATTTCTTTTTATTATATAAACGCCTATGAAATACCAGGTGAGCTTTCGCGCGAAAATTTGATATCTTCACGTGTGAAAATAACATGTTATCTTCACATGTGAAAATATCACCTTTGTTATGGCTACATAATAAATCGCGCCTTTCATACCAAAAAACTGTTAAAGTGAAATGGTTTGTTATTTCATTGGTGTTTATATAATAAAAAGAACATTACATGGCCGCTTGGAGATACGAAATTTCTCTTCTCGTGTTGAAAAAATATTTCACTCGTTCGCTGCGCTCACTCGTGAAATATTTTCCAACACTCGAAGAGAAATTTCGTATCTCCGCGCGGCCATGTAATATCCTCTATGAGTAACATACGAAATTCTCACCTTTGAAGTCACACGCTGTAGATCTTTGACTACGACGAGAAAAGCTGTCAAAACTTACCGTAGTGAAACACGACGGTAAGCAAAACGCCATCCCATAACTTTTACACATGCGCAAAAAAGCTCAACCCAGATCCCGCGTACTCGTCCAACCGTAGCTGTTAACCGTAGTCTTAAATCGTAAATTCCCTATTACAGGCAGGGAAGACAGTTGCTTTTGACTGTTCTCACCATGGTCACGCGTTGACAGGTGAGTTCATGTGGAAAACTTATGCAGCATCTTGAATCTTGTTTACTTTAACAGCTGAAGCTGACTTGTGTCAACTTGTGATGTTTTAAACTGTCTTTTTCTACTGGATGTACAAAATGAAATTCAGCTGCTATCAAGAGTCTTCTGTTATTCATGGCTAGTTTGTTTATTGGGTTTTTGGTTGAGAAATAGGTCGCTTGTCAAAGTCGGAAATCCGATTTCGGATGGCATCGTTTTCGTTTTGCACCTTCTTGATGCGTAAGAGGGCTAAAAAGTCTGTAGCGATTCTGGCCATTACTTGATGGCTTCCAGGAGCCGCATCTCGAATGGTAAGTCTGAATAATTATTGTATTTGATGTTAGTTTTTAATATCTTATTTAATGAAGTCGAGCGTAGTTTATGCAGCTGTTTAGTTCATGCACGTTTGTAAGATTTGAGACAATGATCTGACCGAGTATCAGGTTTGATATAAGCTTACAGAACTTTAAAAAGCCTTTAGACATTTTCTCACCGCAAATGGAAAGAAAACGTTCCAAAGAATATTTAGTTAAACTTCTGGCTGTAAAATAAAGCTTTGAGCGATTTTCTTGGCTCGAGTTCATCTTTGAAAAAAGAAAACACCGGGAAGCCGGCTTAAGACATAAAGTCAGTTAAGCTTTAAGCTTGAAGACTCAGGATTTTTAGAGACCTTTTAATACTTGTCTTCGTGAATGAAAATTGCTGTCTCTGTGTATGTTTCACTGAATTATATTTCTTTTGTGGATTGTCAGTAGTCTCTCTTGCAATTTTAATCGTTGTGCCGTTTGTTTTCAGTCGTTCATGAACATCGCTTGCAGGAGTACTTAAAACGCCGAGCGTACAAACGCTTTTGAAGATTGAACATCGTTAAAAAACACTAAATACGAAATAAAGTCCTTATTATGTTGAAGCGTAACTCTGTTAATGTTCATTCAAACACTCCACAGCTCGCAACCGGCTGGCCCTTCAGGTGATTTTGGAAATGTTTTTAGCGGCTTCGCTAGAATCCCACGCATGCTTCGATCGTCCTGAACATTGAATGAGTCCAATTTGTATTTAATTGTGAAATACTGCTGTCAGAGGTCTGTATGATAAAAAAAGCGCCTCATAGTACTGTTTCACCTCAGATGTGATGTATATAGAGGATATTACACGGTGGCGCGAAGATATGAATTTTATTTTCGAGTGGCAAAACAATATTTTACGAACGAGCGCAGCGAGTGAGTAAAATATTGTTTTTGCCACGGGAAAATAAAATTCATATCTTCAAGCCGCCGTGTAATGTTCTTTTTATTATATAGACAAAAAGACATCGATAAAGTAATAGAGGGAAATGACCGAAATTACGTCATCGATAAACTCACTAGTGAGATTATGGAAAATAAACAACTCGGGTCCCGGATGTAGCGTTTATGAATTTTACGAGTGGTATATTTCCCAGTAAAACACTCGTGTCTATATAATAAAAAAAGTATAATTAAATGGGTTGGTTTACACGCCCCCAGATTTTGTAAAGCAAACTTGTCGAACGCAAAAAATTCGGCCTGATTTGTTTCCCAAGAATTTGTTTTCGAGGCCTAATCTACTGTGATCAAGAGCCACCATGGCTCTTAAATGTGATCGAAGATGATTGCTGTTTTTGGGGTGTACATATAGGGCTATCAACTCGATGTAAGATTTGGTCCACTCTTGGACTGTGTGCAAATTATTTTTCTTTAAATTAAAACCACTCAGCCTCTTCCTCAAAAGTCATACGAATGTGCTCTAAAGTTTACTGATTTGTGGAATACAAGTTTATTCATTGTTTGATTTAATAAACAAATTTATTAATGAGAGCTTCGTTTTTAGCGCTGGCTAAATCTATATATTAGACAGAAATGAAAGCAAGATGACCACATTAAAAGGCACATTTTATCCGTTTTTAGGATTACGGCTGGCAACAATGAATATGGCTTCGTGCACTTCTCAGAAATGACCTCGAAGTTCTCGTTTAAAACTTCCAAAATGGACCAAATACCTCTTCTATAGTGATAGCGGAGATCTGGCGCGCGAAGCGCGCCGCGGAGCACCATGGGTAAGAAAATCTGGTAAACTACCCATCCGAGAAAATTTGGTAATCACGTGACCGTACACTGACCGCCCGCCCGACCGTCCGTCCGTCCGCACCACAGGTATACCAATGTTTACTCTCACACTTTCTAGCTACTTTGGGAGCCCAGGGAGCCTAGGAGAAAACTGATTGCACATCAATGTTGTGATCAATTGACAGCTGTCAAGACAAGGTATCCGCAGACCAATATCACCTGGCCGTATCGCGGGCTCAGGTGCAACCTCGTTCCCAGGGTAGGAGAGAACCCTGGGAACGAGGTTGGCTCAGGTCGACCCATCCAGGTCGAGTATTTTTTTGAAGTTATCTGCTGACAAGTTACTAGTTTTCAGATGATCGCAGGCTCAAGTTAATTTTTTAAAATTCATATGAAATATGTTGTATTTATGTCATTATGGTCTAGCACTATTAACATTTTGATTTCAAACTGACCTCGGACGCGAAAATTCAGAAAATGTAAGAAGGGAAAACAGATGGTTTTCACTTTTCTCAGGATAGTCACGCTTATGTCACGCCCCACGTCCAATTTTTATGCCCTGATTGGTCAAAATTTGACAGGTGAGTTCATGCGGAAAACTCATACAACATCTTGAAAGTTGTTTGCTTCAACACGTGAAGCTGACAGAGTTTTGTGTCAACTTGTGATGTTTTTAATAACTGTCTTTTCCCACTGGATGTACAAAATGAAATACAGCTGCTACCAAGAGTCTTCTGTTATTCATGGCTGGTTTCTTTATTGAATTTTTGGTTGAGAAATGCGCTGCTTGTCATAGTCGGAAATCCGATTTCGGATGGCATCATTTTTGTTTTTCACCTTGCTGGATGCGTAACCGATTCGGGCCTTACTTAATAGCTTTCAGGAGCTGCATCTCGAAATATGGTAAGCCTGAGTTATCATAGTATTTATATCTGTTTTCATGAAGTCGAGCGCAGTTTATGAGGCTAGTTTATGCACGTTTGTATTAAGATTTGAGACACTGATCTGACCCAGTATGAGGTTTGATATAAGCTTACAGAACTTTGAAAAGCCTTTAGTCGATATTTCACCGCAAATAAAAAGAAAACCGTTCCGAATAATGTTTAGATATTATTTTGGCTGTAGAAACAAAACTTTGAGCGATTTTCTTGTCGCGAGTTCATCGAGGAAAACAGCAAACACCGGGAAGCCGGTGGCTTAAAATTAAACTTAATTTTTAAGCTTAAAGACTCAGGATTCTTATACTTTAGACACTTTTAAGTGTCTAAAGAAGTATTTAAAAATACTTGTTTTCGTGAATGAAACTTGTTGTCTCTGTAAATGTTCTACCGAATTATATTTCTCTGATCTTTTATTTATTGTTAGTTGTCTTTTGCAATTTTCATCGCTTTGCCGTTTGTTTACAGTTTACAGTTCATAAACATCGCTTGCGGAGTACTCAACGTACCGCACGTATTACACATCGCCGTGACGGTCATAAAACTATCAACAAAAAATAAACACAATAAATTTTTTATTATGTTGAAGCGTAACGCTGTTAAAATTTCTTTGCCAACTTGGTAGGTGATTTTGGAATTTTTTTGAACGCTTTCGCTAAAAGCCCACGCGTGCTTCGATGGTCCTGAATATTGAATGAATGGCCATGGAATTAGTCTTGAAAAATTGTGAAACTGACTGCTAATTGTCTGAGGTCAGGCGGTCTGTATGATAAAAACAGCGCCTCATAGTACTCTTTCACCTCAGATGTGATGTATAAAAAGTATAAAAGGTTGATTTGGACGCACCCAGAATTGTTGGCAAGATTTTCTAAAGTAAACTTGTCAAACGTAAAAATTCGGCCTGATTTGTTTTCCAATAATTTGTTTTCCACGCCTAATCTACCGTGATCAAGAGCCATTGTTGCTCTTAAATGTGACCGAAGATGATTGCCAGTGCTATCTTTTGGGTGTACATATAAGGCTATCAACTCGATGCAAGATTTGTTTCACTCTAAAATCACTTAGCCTGTCCCTCAAAAGTCACACGAATGTGCCCTTAATTTAACTGATTTGTGGATTACAAGTTTATTGTTTGTTTTAAATTATAAATTTATTAAATAAAATGGAGCTTCGCTTTTAGCCCTGGCTAAATCTATATATTATAATAGCTTTCTCAGGCTTCTCAAGGTCGATGAAAGAGGATTTCTTCACCGAAAGTCAACTTTTGATTTCTGGTTCGCCAGACCAGAAATCAAAATGCTGCACATACGCAGAACCGTCTCACAGTCCCTGCATGTGGTATTGCGGTTTCAGCCTATACTGGATTCATGTCGACGTGGCATGAGTAAGGTTTAAAAGCGCGGATATCGAACTCCTGGTTCCGACCAGTGTGAACCTTATCATCGGAAATTACCGTTGGTTAACGAAATTTAATGCAACCTCGTTCCCAGGTTCTCTCTCCTACCCGTCGAGAGACCCTGGTTGGGTCTGGTCACGTGTCTCCCAGAATCTGGGAGATTACAAACAAATGACTTGGGGGAGGGGCGGATAAGTGTGAGATTTGTCTCTACAAAGCGTAGACGTCGAGGTCAGTGGAAACTGCGTATCCGACTTTGTCTAAAGTGTCCTGTTTTTTTTATAGTTCCCGGACTAGTCAAGACAAAACCTCGAACGCCGACTCCTTTGACAGCGAAAGCGTAACTTCCTGCAGAATATCTGGATGTTTATCGGATGTTGCAAAGGAAATCACGGATTCACCACTTGTGCAGCCAAAAATATTTTAGGCGGTTGTATTCATACCGAAACGCAGTAGGCTTAAATTGCCATTTCTATGTTATGGAGGCCACCTTTAGAAAGCAAACGTATGTATTTTCAAAACTATGATTATGCAGTTCGAAGGGGGGCCATTAGAGCTAAAATATTATTTTGACCGTGAATGTAAAATGAATCCTCTGCTCTCAACGTAACTGCTTTGTTTTGTCACCGCTAATGGTTTAGGTTTTGCAGGTACTGATTCGGGCCGATTACCAGCCGCTGTCTCCGAAAAACAATGATTCTTTCAATGCAAGTTCAACGAACGGGGATTTTCCCTTCGATGCGGATAAACACGCGCTTGTGTCTTACTCAGGATCGTAGATTTTAGTATCTAATTGTTGTCATCGGTTTAACTGCGATAACACGAGTTTTTTATTTCTCCGCTGGTAATTCACTTGTTTATCTTGTGATAGCTCTGTTTAGGTAGAAATTTCCCGAATTTCAGTTATAGTTGGAGGCTTAGCAAATCTGTCTTGCCCTTTCGATCATTGCATGAACGGTGAAAACGAACCAGACAGAAAAATTGAGAGACAAAGGACTCCTCCCTCGGAATTAATTTTGTTCTGGGACCACGTGACCAGACCCAACCAGGGTCTCTCTCTCTCTCGCTCCGTAGGGACGGGTAGGGGAGAACCCTGGGAACGAGGTTGAATTTAATGGTGACCGAGGTAAGCATGGCATCAAACTTCAGACACCTTTCCTGCTCTTCCCCATGATGAGTTGGATGGTCGTTCTGCCCAAATAGGTTCTTTGCATGACTTGTTCACGTGATCAACGTTCGGTAAACAAGAAAACAGTTTAATTTTGTTAGCACAGGCTGAAAGAGCATAATTCGATTTCTTAAGCAAGGACCTAGTAACAGATCTAATCAGCAATAAGTGAAAATATTAAACAAAAGAAGCAAGGCTGATTTTACAGTCGGGAATATACCTATATTTTTTTTGCCAATATTTCGGAAGGCACGGCCTTCCTTCTTCAGGGTGTTACATACAGTGATGGGGTTAGGCTAAGACGTTACAATTTGAAATAAAGAACAGCGTGCAATATGATACTATAATTTGATGTGAAAGTTTAAATAAGAAAAACAAAACAAAAACCGTTGAAGTAGTGATATAAAAGAAATTGAGATGTAAAAATAGTATAAATAAATGATAACAAACAATAGAAATAAAGATTGTATTACATTTCATCTTTCTTATTGATACCAGAAGGTTCAAGAGTTTTACCTCTCTCGATGAGGTAGGCTTCTCTAACTTTTTGTACACTATCTCTATTAGTTTTTATGAGCTCTAGTGGAATAAGTGTGATGTCGTTAACAGAGTGATCATTAGTGAGAAAATGTTCTGAGACTGTGGTTGATTTAGAGATATTAGATGGATTGTCAACTGGTCTGCGGTGTTCGTTGAAACGATCTTCGGGTCGTCGTTTGGTTTCATCTATGTATTGTTTGGAGAAGTGGTTACATTGTATAGTATAAAGATGACGTTTTTGGAGTTACAGTCAATGAGATGAGACGTTATAGCAACGGGGGAAAAGGAAAAAAGAGCATATTAAAATTAGGTAGCTTGAGAATTTTCGGCCGTATATCTTAAAAGTAGCGATTGCAACGGCCGCCGAAAGTTAGAAGCATTTGTATGAGAAAACAACTATTGCCATCCAGTCACGCTTGCAAGGTCTTCCAGAAATTTTCAAAACTGTCATGAAATATTTCCTTAAGCATTACGGGCTCAAATCTCCTTTATCAAGCACTCTGAGCCCTTAAATGCGTAAGGGAGAGATTTAATGAAGGTTTAAAAATTTTAGAATTTACAGGGATTTGTATGGAAAACCATGCAAGCGTGACTGAGTGGCAAAAGTTGTTTTTCTCATACAAATGCTTCTAACTTTGGGCGGCCGTTGCAATCGCTACTTTTGAGATCTACGGCTGAAAATTCTCAGGTTACCTAATTTTAATATCCTCTTTCAGCTTGTGCCAACAAAAAATTTCTAGTGTAAGCCGTTTTTATGTTTACGGAAAGTTGATCACGTGTTCAAGTCATGCAAAGAGCCTCTTGCCTCAGCATTCTGCGACATTTATTTGTAAAAGAGAATTCCACAAATTAGACTATAAATATCAACTTCAAGACCTCCTACGTTTTGGTGGTTTGAAAACACAATGTAGAATTGTGTGTCGTTCTCCACAAAATTTGTCTTATTTGTTTTCATAAATTATGGGTGCGTATGAACGTTTATACAACGTTAACATAACGATTTATTAATTTAAAGGAGTAGGTTACGACGTAATTCGTTTTTTCTGACTATGAAATAACGAAAGTTGTAAATTAAATTCTTTGTTTCCTTTTTGGGTTCATTGCATCAGTGAAGCACGTCAATGGGTTATCAGTGATTAAGCCAAAGTATCATTAATTTACTTGCTTATGATTTCTGTAACCGTTTTTTTTTTTCACTATTATTACTTTATATTATTTTTTCAACAAGAGTTTTCGGGTACCCACTAACGTACCGTGCAGACAGGTAACTACGCCCCTCCCGACAGAACCTGATGTAATTACTACTGGATAATTAGATTACATATGTTCAATTACTTTATGCAAAAAAAATTGTGCGGACCCCATTACTGTATTGGTACTGTTTGGATAGGCAAAGAACACAAATATTTGAAATAATAGGTGGTTGAAAAGCAGCTGTTTTTCGTACTTGTGGTCAAATGCAAAATTTGGAAATTAATTGTTTATAAGTTGCAGTTTTGGTTACTTAGAAACTAAAATTATAACTTGTTTTTCAACGGAGAGAAAGTTTGAAAAATTTAAATAACTACAGGTGTTTGTATCAAGCAACTCATCTTCAAGATCTTCAAAGAAGCAAGTAAAATGGGTCAGAGTACTTCCCAAGTAAGATACAATTGACAACCAACAGGTTCTGTGCAATTGACGATAGTAATTATGTAGGAAAGACAGATGCCATTTATTGAAAAATAATGAAAAATGTTGAGTATTTTAATGTGCGCAGAATATTGTCGGCACTAAGTAACTAAAAGAACTAAACTGAACTTTACGTGATTGTGTTTAAACCAATTATAATAGATTAATTGACTCATACCAATCTTACAATATGTAAAACTTCATTTTTGGATCTGCCTCTGCCGACAAAACTCTTAAGAATAGCATTAGACGCTATAATCTGGTGTTATAGTTATGCTTAACAGTTCAAAAATTTGTACAATAATGTACAAAACTTTGTAGAATAGTTGTTTGGGAAGTTCAAATTATAAAGTAAGATTTTTTTTTATCAATATTGACGACTAAATAAGTTACTTACGCTTCATTGTCTTCGTATAGGCGGCATTGACAGGTTTGGCGTTAATGTTGCTCGTAACCAGCTCGATGGAGCAACAAAATGTTTCGTTATTTCCATCTCCATCTCCTTCGATTTTGCTGCTCAACATGTCTACGACCAGCAACCCTTCAATTTTAATGGCAAACAAAACTATGCAAACAGGTCAGTACTCGGCAGTGTCCATTGCCGTCAGTGTGTATCACAAATACAACGCCGAGCATAAACTAGATATATTTGTTTGCTTCACACTAGAAGCGAAGTTAGTTTCAAGTAAGCACTTGGTACAAGTGCACTTGGAAATCTTAAGTCCCTCTATAGGAAACATGGCTTCACACTTATTGACAGAGTAGATTACTTGAAGTAAAAGCTGTCAATCTCTCCGTTTATTAGAATCTTGCGATCGCTGCACGTGCACATCGTGCACAAGGCTTCCATTTCTTATCGGTAAAGTGTGTTCTCAAGTGTTATGTAGCTCATACTTGGCAGCGAACTTCGGCTTCTTGGAACTACGAACGTTTCCATGGTCACCAAGTAAAGTTGATGGAAGCATATTTTATCCCTTCACACTCAAAGTAAGTTCCAAGTTTGAAGATCTAGTGTGAAGCCAACAATTGTCTTCTTTCATGATCAGTTTCAACTTCCACTGGGATAATGAGCTCTTCAGCGAATGCAAGCTGGTCTAGTGAGACTGTTCTTAATTCAAGTGCCTCTATCATCAGCCAGATAACGGGGAGTACCAAGACAGAAAACAGTAAGTTTTTTTTCGTAGACCACATAGTTAATATTCACATTCTTTAAATTGTTGAACACTATTTGAAAAACACGCATTAATAAAATGAATATGGAAGCAATAACAGAGAAAATAATAATTGATGACATAATAGACCACAGCAATTGGACAATTTTGTAAAGAAGAATAATGAGATGGGATTATTGCTAGCCTTAGGCTGCGTACAAACGGGCGCAACAACTCCCAACATTGTTGCGCCAACAATGTTGGGAGTTGCTGCGTGCGTGTTGGCAGTGGTGTGCAAACAGATGAAACAACTCCCAACAAGTTTGGGACCTGCAGTGCATCGTGGGAAGAAAACAACCCATAAGTCTTTGTAATCCATGCGTAATGAGTGTGCTTGGTCCCAACAATGTTGGAAGGGCTGTGCAAACGGATCCAACATAATTGTTGCGCTACGCTTCGACG
>JBBMOI010000008.1:16645000-16680000 GCA_038088405.1 Porites divaricata | reverse complement strand
TTCACACGTTCGTAAAAAGTCATCGAGCATGGTTTGGATTTGCTGAAAAGACGTTTACGTTTTGCTCGGCGAAATCCAGAAAACATGCTTTTTTAGCGAACTACTGTCATCCTTGTTTAAACTTACAATCATTTACGAGCATTACCTGGTCATTACGGCTTATTGAGAAGACCTAGCGGCAGTTGTTTTAGGGAGTAATAAATTTCTGTCCTCTTGTGTAATTTGTTTTACTATTGCAAGATAAATTTTCCTGCTTCAGCCGGATTGCTCGGCGATAACAAAAGTTCAAAAGTTTTCGTGATTCAGCTTACTTTATAATTAACTTCTTTTGCACAAGATAAACAAAACTGTTAGAAACGGAGATCACTTTATACGAATTGGATATTTTCCGACACAGATCAATTTCTGGTCTTTTCCCACTTAACGAATCATTCAGGCTCTGTAGAGTGTTTTCACATGACGTCAAGGCGGCCATGTTGGTGTCCCAAACCAATCCTCTGGGAGTTCTCTTTTCTTATGCAAACGCTATCTTTTGTTCCAATAAATTTGCTTAGATGCTGGCCACGTGAGTGAAAACAACCGATTATTTGCGAAACATCTTCACCGCATTTGCTGTTGGTTTGAGTGGCTAGAACGAAGCTAAATTAAAAAGAAAACTAGAAAGTTTTTCATCATTGCCGTCGATTTTTCGATACTTAGGAAAAGAGACGAAAAACACAGCTGAACACGTCGTCATGGAAAAAATCTTTATTTACGCACGGGCGTACGTAAATAAAGAATTTGTTCATAGCGGCTTGATACGACTTATATAGGGTAAGCACGCGCGCTATGTTATAAACTATAATCTGAAATGTAAATTGAGTTTCTTATCAAAGCTAACATGCGGCAAAACATACTCTTGATCCACCCCTCCCGTCTTGCAGTCTCATCCTACGCTTCATGAGGAGAAGATCGTTCGTTATAATTGTAGGTGGCCAGGCGTTGAAATATCTTCATACTGTCTCTCTCTTCCTCTGAAATCAATGCTTAGTGTAAAAAGTACTTTTTTACGTTCTGATCTATTTGAGAACCCTTGAGGACTTGCTTTCGAACAAATGGAACTCTGTGATTTTTGAGACAATCGTCAACGTCGTCTGACGGATTAAGTCTTCAACGAAAGGCAAGGTGGCAATGAGACATTCTTACTCCGTCAGAGACTGTTTCGTCACTATTTCAGACAATTTCCGTTTTCATCTCACCACACGAGTACTGGCCGGAAAAGGGGAATTGTTTTGAGACGTTAGCTTTCCGGGCACCCTTTTTACCTGATACGTGTGGACGGAGAGTTATAGTCAGTTTCTGCTTCATGAGTATATGTTGCAGACATGTCATACTTTATTGTACCAGTAAATTACTGCATGAATTAACGTTATAGAACTGCACGGGTCCCACTTAACTAAAAATGTGACTAAAAGTCTTTTTCTACAGTAAGCCGGGGCCAGAATCAATTGATTATATCTTTCCTTTTTTAGGTAGACGAACTTCATTTAAATATGTCCGCGTATAAAGGTAGTTTTGTCATTGGTTTTAGGTAAGCGTGTTTTTGTTTCTTTGTTCCTTGTTAAGGCTAAAATTTTACCCCATCTTGTCAAGTACCAGTCCTCAGTGTCACTTTAACGCTATTTTTAAAACAGGGAAGGTGTGTATGTTTCGCTAAAGCTGCAGTTTATAGGAGGAGACATCAATAACCTCGACGTTTTCATCGACTTTTTACGTGCTGGTGGAAGGCCCTTACTGCGGACAGACAAAGTTTATCTGAAGCTTGCAAAGACAGGTAAATGTATTTAACACCGTAAATTGCTACTCTTGACTAAGTGAAGACGAATTTTGCAACTTTGGTACCATAGAAGACAGTCTAGTTGCCTAAAGAGAAACAGTAAGGATAATATGAATTTGAAGCGTTATATATTGGGAGTACAGTAAAAACCCGCAACTAAGAACCCGCTTTTTCCCGAGTTAGCCTAAATATGTTCTTACATAAATGGTAAAAAGGACAAATTTAGGCTATTTAGGTTTTTAATAGGTTCTTATTTTCTGAAGGAAAAATAAATTGTAGATAAGAGTATTTGGTGGTGTTCAGTTAATTCTTTGCATAAAATCTGCATACCAGCACATTCCACTTGGGGGGATAAGGCACTTATGTCTCCAAAGCGGATCCTGGATGTTCACTTATCCTATTTGTCCAAGTGTACAAAAGATTTGTAAAAAAATTTAAAAAAACAACCCGTTTTAAATTTTACGCTAAACAGGTTCTTGTATAGAGGGGGCCTACTTGGCAAAGTTTAGCCTAAGGTCCGGTTCAGACGCCGAACTTTTCATGAGCCGAACCTAATACATTGAATTAAGTACATGAAAAGTTCGGCGTCTGAATTAATTAGGAACACCCGTTTCAATTTGGAACGGCTCAGCCGTTCTTTTCGCCTGACCCAGCCGGGAATTTCGCCTTTGGAGCGACTTTGGAACGGCTTTGATTCAGACGCCGAACTTTTCATGTACCGAACTTAATGCATAAATTATTATAACGTATTTTGTAAGCGGCTTGAGCGAAATGAGCATTTTTCTCCTTTTGAATTTAGTTCGGCTGGAATTAAGATCGGCGTCTGAATCAATTCAGCCGGTCTAAATAATTTGGGTCGGTCTTAATTCGAATTAGGTTCGGCTCATCAAAAGTTCGTCGTCTGAACCGGGCCTAACAGATTCTTAGTCGCAGGTTTTTACTGTATCAAAAAGCGCCAGAAACAAAGCGTTTGGGAAAATTACCTGTGTCCTTGCCTATGGAAAAGACTTAATCTTGTGTAATGTAATGTAAAGGGTTCTCCTTTGCTGTTCAGGTGTATGTCAGTCAAATGACTTGTTCTGTCTCATGCTCAATCCATTTCTTCCGTTTTTTTCATTCCACTCTCCTTTTCGTTCTCTACGTTTCCTTCCTCCTTACAACACCGTTCTATTCAAATGTGAACCTTCTTAAATTTGCGCCTTAAGCAAATTTTTAAAAATCTCTTTTCACCTTTCCTACCATTGTCTATCCAAGAATATACCACAAAAATATCAACAATGCCAAAGAGCAAATAAACAATGAAAATAACCCAAGGTATAGTTGAATTACTGCAGTTTTTATTCAGGAACCTGCTTCACATTGCTTCGTAAACTGGGGGTAATACCCCCAGCCCAGCTTGTAAACGAGCGTTGCGACGGCCCTTCAATCGTAAAATCAGTTGCAAAATACCAACGACCTATCCGTAAAAGAAGTTTAGACGCGTTTTAAAATACATTGGTCATGAAGCAGTCAATGCAACAAGTCATTGGGCTGCAAGCAAGGTTTACAAAAAAAAAAAATGGCTCTTAGCCGCCGACTTTGAAAGCTGAATACTAGAGATTTCTTTGTTTAATTCTTCTCTTGTACCACTCAAATAATTGAAAGTTTACCCTGAATAGGCAACTGTCATGTTTTATACCCGACTTGAAACCATATTTAACCCTCGGACGTACAAACCACCCCACCCCGGAGGTTTTTATGAGAAATTCAACACCTGAGGTTTTCAGCAGCTGTTTGTTTATCCTTCGCACGCATTTGAAGACTAGTTTAGTGATGATCAGTTACTATGGTTACGAGATATAACGTCATAAGTGGCAGGTGGTAAAGCCATTTTTGAGTGAAAATTCTTTTTTTAACTTCATTCAACGATAAAAGTAAGGCTTGTGGATAAAATGAAGCAATGTGCTCATTATTTATGTGTCATTTCACCTTTCAAACGCAGCAAAATTACCATTTCTCGCCATTTTTAGCCCGATTTCTAATTCTTGGTACAATACAAGCTGCCGGCCAAGATGGAGACCACCTTTGGTGACGTCACAGGCCTCCAGCAGTGACAATACCCATAAAATATACCTTATTTTGTCTAAAAGATCAAAGGCTTTCCACTGAAGAAAAAATCTTTTCAAGGCACTCCAACATGTAAAAAAACTTGACGGAGGGGTTCCGTGGGTGTACGTCCGAGGTGAAAATAAAAATTTACTCAACCTTGTCTGGGTTTGTATCTGGGTCGTCAACAAAGTGAGCTCGGAAACATTTGTGACGTACCCCAACCATGGGAAAAATACCTGACCATATTCTTGCGCCCCCTGAGTCTCATATTGTCTATTATTATACAACCTGACGGTGTTCTTTATTCACTTTTAGCTGACTGTGTTATAGCTTATATTAACACAAAACTATGTGACTGCATGTCGATGACTTATAAACGCCAAATTACATGCCGTCAGCCAGAGATATATGGTGGCAAGGACTGTCCAGAAGAGTGTGACTCTGGGCGTGTAATTGCGGGCTCAATCTCTTGTTCATGGGACGACTTAGATGCAATGAAGTGTAATGCTGACAGAGTAAAGCCTTTAAGCATGATAACAGCCATGATACTCATCTACACGAGATATCTGTTAGAAGGACGTTTGAAATAATCACGGAAGCTGGTTTTCCCTTTCCTTGGTAAAGATCCTACATCAGAAAATATGTTCCTACACAATAAAGTTCTTGTAAAATGGCAAAGCGTGCTTTTTTTGAAGGTACAAATAAATAACAATATTCTGTGATTCTGTGAACGCAAGGTTTGTTTTATTACCTACATCTTTAGACCCAAACCTTTTTTCAGTCTTCCTGTTTGACGGGAGAGGGGATATGGTCATGAACGTAAAGTCGTATGAGAGTTGCTCGTCTGAGCAGAAAGCCATTTTGTGACGTCCAAAAAATTAAATTTGTATGTGTAACCAAATATTGACTAGTGAAGAATGAAACTATTTTCACGTCTTCATACGTAATACCTTTGCAGCAACGAGATCTAGGGAAGGGGCCTGGGGGCAACCACGCATTTTTAGACCAAAACCTTGGCCCAGATGGTGGAGACTCTGACTCTGATGGTGGAGACTCTGACTCTGACTCTGATGGTGGAGACTCTGACTCTGACTCTGATGATGGAGACTCTGACTCTGACTCTGATGGTGGAGACTCTGACTCTGACTCTGCAGAGTTATCCGCTGGTCAACCCAGTACCAGGCCTTCTCTTAAGTAAACCCGCTGACCGGGGACTGACGTGCACGGCCAAACGCGTCGGCCATGTTTATGTTTTCAACGCTGTGAGCGATTTGAAGGACTAAGCTAGTTATTCCTCGCCTTATGGACTTCTTGTAAGTGCCCTCGCTTCATCAGCTAAGTCTATTTGTATTGTATTGTGATTTTTGCGTTCCTGTTCGGTTGTAGATTGATTCCTTCATCGTTGTCATTAAAGTGAATTTTGCTCATCGAGAAGGCTCTTTCTTCATGAAGGAATCATGGTAGTCATCGCTTGTACTCTCCCCACCTGCGATTTCAAGACCGATGACGTGACAGAGGCCCTCGCCATCGCTCTCTTGGCAAACCACGGCTTGGCCCATCAAGGTACGTTGTCTAACGTCGCTGGGCCTTCGCTACAGCCTGTCCCTCGTGGCCCCAAACTCGACCGGCCTAAAGTCAATATTGGCGTCTCGACCGAGGAGTGGAACGTGTTCACCCGCCGCTGGGAAGTCTTCCGTACCGGATCAGGCATCGATGAGGCATCTGCGCCCTCCCAGTTATTCCAGTGCGCAGAAAATGAGCTCGGTGACAGTCTCCTTAAAGCCAATCCAGATGCTGCCTCGAGTACTTTACCAGATCTGCTCGCTGCCATGCGCTCTCTCGCCGTAATCCCGGTTGCAACCGGCGTCCTACGCACCGAGCTGCTGCAACTACGTCAGGAACGCGACGAACCATTTCGCGCGTTTACCGCGAGAGTACGTGGAAAGGCTGAAACCTGTGCCTTTACTACGACATGTGAGTGCGGTAAAAATGTCGACTACACCGACCACGCCATACGAGACGTCCTCCTTAATGGGATATCTGACCCAGACATTCGCCGGGAAGTTCTTGGGACCAAGGATGTTCTTAAGACCCCAGTCAACGACGTCATCGCCCTCGTTGAAAATAAGGAGATGGCACGTAATGCCCTCCCGTCATCAACCCTGTCTGCTGTCTCTTCATTCAAGCGCCAACAAGATCCACCGAAAGAGCCCCCTACAACGACCCCGTCTCGAGTGGACCAGGCCAAACAAGCGACGTGCCCAGACTGCAAGAGCCTCTTTAAGATTTTCACGGAGGGGACTCGGGGCTGGAACACTAAACCTCATACCGTCTGCATCAATTGCTACAGGGTTCGCCGCCGCCGGAAACGCCCTCATCATACGCCCCCAGCGGCCCCACCTACCAGCCAGGCCTTCGATTCAGACCCGATATCCCAGGTTGCAGCGTGTCAATCCAGCAAAACCCGCCAGCGACGTCGCCACAATCGCGCACCCACAACACATGGCACCGTAGGGAGACGCCCACCTGTGAGACTTGACCATCATGTTTTTACAAAGGGTGAATGGAAACAGGCGCGCCTCAGAGAACACCCCAGAGTCCCAATCACCATTTCTGTTGACACCTCAGCCCAGACCAGATATGGCAACCCCACTCGCACCTCACACACTCACGCAGAGGTCTCTGCCATCGCCGACACCGGCGCACAGTCCGACCTATGGTCAATGAAAGACTTCCTAGCCTGTGGGTTCTCTCATGACGACCTTCTACCCGTCAGCCTTGGTCTGTCAGCCGCCAACCGCTCTCCCATCTCTATCGAGGGCGCATTCTTCGCCGAGATCACAACGAGGCCCCATAACAGTGAGGCAACATCGTGCCGCTCAATGATTTATGTCAGCACCTCTGTCCAAGCTATGTACTTGTCGTACGACTCCTTACTCAACCTTGGTATCCTGTCGAATTACTTCCCCTCGCCCCAGACGGTGGACACGCCGACAGGGAGATGCCACACCAGCGACCCTGAGTCTGTAAATACCACTTATGAGCTACCGCCCATCAACCCTGTGCGGGCTATTAACAACGGCTGCAATACATCGAGCGACCAACGTGACATCACATGCTCATGCCCTCAGCGTGACGCCACACCACCACGCCCCTCTGAGTTGCCGTTCCCCTGCACCGCAGAAAACAACGGGCAGATGAAAAAGTGGTTACTTCACCGATATGCCTCCTCCACTTTCAACACGTGCCCTCACCGCGCATTACCAAACATGGAGGGTCCACCGATCGAGATTCACGTCGACCCGACTGCCACACCAAAGGCATGCCACACCCCGGCCTCTGTACCGCTACATTGGCAGCAGCGAGTGTATGAAGACCTCCTGCGAGACGAGGCTCTTGGTGTTATTGAACGCGTACCATATGGTGAACCAGTGACATGGTGCCACCGAATGGTGATTACCCGGAAGCATGATGGCTCCCCCCGTCGCACTGTAGATCTCTCCCCACTAAACAAATTCTGTAAACGTGAGACATTCGCTACCGAGACACCCTTCCATCTTGCACGTCGCATTCCCAAAGACACGTGGAAGACCGTCACAGATGCCTGGAACGGCTACCACAGCGTCCCTCTGCGGCAATCCGATCGCCACTTGACCACTTTCATCACTCCGTTCGGCCGTTGGCGGTACACAAGGGCGCCCCAAGGATTCCTATCGTCAGGAGATGGCTACAACCGCCGCTTCGATGCTGTACTGTCGACCTTCGAGCGCAAAGAACGCTGCGTCGACGACACCGTACACTATGACTCCGACCTCGAGCAGCACTGGTGGAGAACCATTGACTTCCTCACACGTGTAGGTCAGGCCGGCATCGTGCTAAACCCAGACAAGTTCCAGTTCGCAGAGAGGAGCGTAGACTTTGCAGGATTTAGAGTATCAGACTCCACCATCGAACCACTCCCGAAATACCTTGATGCCATCAGAGACTTTCCCTCCCCGGCATCGACAACGGATATTAGAAGTTGGTTTGGCCTAGTCAACCAGGTGGCCAACTATGCTCAGCTACGTGACATAATGGAGCCGTTCAAGCCCTTCCTCAGTCCCCGCTGCCAGTTCTCCTGGTCCCCTCACTTGGAGGAGGCCTTCCAGTTATCTAAAGACGCCATCATTTGCGCCATCCGTCAGGGTGTGGAGATCTTCGACATGCATAGACGCACCTGCCTTCGCCCTGACTGGTCCAGGCGTGGCATTGGCTACTTTCTTCTCCAACAACAATGCAGCTGCCCCTCAGGCATCCCAGACTGCTGCCCTGGGGGATGGCGGATAACCCTCGCTGGCTCTCGGTTCCTGTCCTCTGCAGAACAACGCTACGCGGCCATCGAAGGTGAAGCCCTGGCTGTCGCTTGGGGCCTTGAGCAAACTCGCTACTTCACCCAAGGTTGTGATAATCTCGTCGTTGTCACTGATCACAAGCCCTTGATCAAGATATTCGGCGACCGTACGTTGGACGAGATAACCAACTCCCGATTGTTCCGACTTAAACAGCGTACCCTTCCCTGGCGCTTCGACATCAAACACCTGCCCGGCAAAACCAACCATGCTGCCGATGCAACATCCAGGCACCCTTCACCGTCAGGCTCAGCAAACAGTACTACCCTTGGAGCGTCCAGCATCCCCGACCACGTAGAATCGGCGCTGATGGCGTCCATCCGCCAGGACACTCAGGAACTTGGTACCATCACGTGGTCCCTCCTCGCACAGGCGACAGCTTCAGACACCTCACTGAGCACACTCCTGAAGCTTATTGACCAAGGGACCCCCAGTCTTGCCCGCAACACCCCCTCTCTCGCCACACTGTGGCCGATCTGCGAGTCCGTGTATGCACAGGAGGGTGTCCTCTTGTATCAGGATCGAGTCATTGTCCCCTCGTCCCTCCGCTCCCGAGTACTGCAAAACCTCCATGCCGCTCACCAAGGAACATCGATGATGGAACAGCGTGCCCGTGCCATAGTTTATTGGCCCGGCATGTCAAAAGACATCCGCGACACTAGGGACCGATGTGCAGACTGCAACAGACATGCACCCGCACAGGCAGCCACACCTCCTCTCCCTACCACGCCACCTTCAACTCCATTTGAAGCAGTGTTCGCCGACTTCTTCACCTACGGCGGCCGCCACTACTTGGTAGTAGGTGACCGCCTTTCTGGCTGGGTAGAGGTGTTTGGTTCCCCAGCAGGCACAACCCTTGCAGGCGCTGCTGGCCTCATTCGCCACCTCCGTTCCTTCTTCGCCACGTTTGGCGTACCGGAAGAACTTTCCAGTGATGGTGGCCCAGAATTCACTGCAGGTTGTACAGAGGCCTTCCTCCGTCTCTGGGGAGTACGACATCGCGTGTCCTCGGCCCACTTCCCTCAGTCGAATGGCAGAGCCGAGGTAGCAGTAAAAACTGCAAAGCGTCTCCTCATGTCCAACACTGGCCCAACCGGCAGCCTTGATCATGACCGCTTCCTGCGTGCTATGCTGCAGCTACGCAACACACCCGACCCGGACTGTCACATCTCTCCGGCGCAGATCGTTTTTGGCCGTCCCCTACGAGACACACTCTCCTTCGTGAATCGGTTGGAGAAATTCTCCAATCCTCATGTGCGCCCCCTCTGGCGCCAGGCATGGGCTGCCAAGGAACAAGCTCTCCGTTCACGGTTCACTCGCACCACTGAGTCCCTAAAAGCACACTCACGACCACTCCGGCCCTTAGCCCTTGGCCAAAAAGTGTTTCTTCAGAACCAGCATGGCCCCAGCCCCACCAAATGGGACAGATCAGGGATCGTAGTCGAATCCCTAGGCCACGATCAGTACAGGGTCAAGGTAGATGGCTCCGGACGCCTCACATTACGCAATCGTCGTTTCCTTCGTGCTTATACCCCGGTTACACCTACCATCGAGCCGCAGCCAATGGTACCCCCCTCCCTGTCGAACACTGCCCGTCCCACCGCGCAGCCGCCACCAATGCCCCTTCGCTCAGCGGACTTTGGCTCCCACCCTTCGATGCCTCCACCGCCCTGCCAGGAGAAATCCACACCCCTACCTCCAGCACCTGACCCATTCGATGTGACCCTGGACGACCCTTCAGCACCCACTACAGAGGGCCCCACCCTAGCTGATCACACTCCGTCAGGACATGAGCCGTCTGAAGTCCCCACCTCAGACACCGCACCGGTCCCGGAACCTCACGTATCACCGGCATCGTTACCAGAGCCATCGTCACCCCTGCCAGCGCCACCACGATCATGTCGTGAACGTCGCCCACCAAAACGTTTCGAACCTGAGACGGGCATATGGGTACCACGTTGAGTCCGTCACCCTACGTTAGTCTGTAGCTCTCCGGACTGGGGGGGATGCAGAGTTATCCGCTGGTCAACCCAGTACCAGGCCTTCTCTTAAGTAAACCCGCTGACCGGGGACTGACGTGCACGGCCAAACGCGTCGGCCATGTTTATGTTTTCAACGCTGTGAGCGATTTGAAGGACTAAGCTAGTTATTCCTCGCCTTATGGACTTCTTGTAAGTGCCCTCGCTTCATCAGCTAAGTCTATTTGTATTGTATTGTGATTTTTGCGTTCCTGTTCGGTTGTAGATTGATTCCTTCATCGTTGTCATTAAAGTGAATTTTGCTCATCGAGAAGGCTCTTTCTTCAGACTCTGATGATGGAGACTCTGACTCTGACTCTGATGGTGGAGACTCTGACTCTGACTCTGATGGTGGAGACTCTGACTTCTGACTCTGATGATGGAGACTCTGACTCTGACTCTGATGGTGGAGACTCTGACTCTGACTCTGATGGTGGAGGCTCTGACTCTGACTCTGATGGTGGAGACTCTGACTCTGACTCTGATGATGGAGACTCTGACTCTGACTCTGATGGTGGAGACTCTGACTCTGACTCTGATGGTGGAGACTCTGACTCTGACTCTGATGGTGGAGACTCCGTTACCCTGCAGAGCACCTACCCCTCTTCTATCTCGAAGACTGGATCCGCCACTGCGTCTACGCTGCGTCTACGCTGCGTCTACGACGTGAAACCTCCTAAAAAAAAATTGTATTGTACAAAGATCGCACGTTTCTCAGTGAATGCACTACACCTTAACACGTACTGTACAGTTTGTGTAGGTTTAAAGTATACTATAGTTATTGGTAGGGAAAAAAGTTAAATGAGTTATTTGCTGCCTTATGCATGTCCTAAAAGAAAACAAACAGTACCTTTGTGTAAAGTTTTCTATCAGATATTGTGAGGTATATCTGTTCACCCGGGCCAGATAAAGAAACATTTTATGAGCTTACGGCGAACACAAACGTCGGTCAGGTTTTTCTTTTAGGCCTTCTATAAAGACAGAAATATTGAACCTAGAAATCGTAACCTGTATATTGCTGCTACCGAGAAGGACTACGGCAATGAATAACTTCGCAAAGAGGTGTGGTGGGGGGTTCGTTGATGTAGTTTGGAAGAATTCTACTGGTATGGTCGAACTTGATGTATAATAATTACTTTCCCTTTCTTTTTTGCTATACACATGCGACTTTTAGCTTGCCGGGAAAACGTTTCATACGTTCTTTTAAATCACCCAGCACCTCCCTCAAAAGGTAATTGGAAGGCTCCTAAAGTCAAGGAGGGATTTGAAGATTTCTTTTTTGTGGCTTAGAGGTTATTAGTTTACGGTTAATTGCTTTAATTATAAGTAAATATACGACGGAGGCTTCGATATTATTTCCACATATATCTATAAATCATTAGAAAATCATTCGCCCATCTTCAGATTAAAAGGGGTGAAAAAAGCACCCTTGACAGAAAAATCAGCCTGGTTGTGTAAAAACGGAGATACAAGCACCGTTATACGTTATAGAATGGGTTTGGATCGTGACGTTTACGATCCAGTTTTAGAAAGATTTCTTTGGAGTCATCAGGGACTGGATAGGAAACTTATGTCATGTGGGCTGATTTCTTTTCGCCGATTGGTTGGTGTTGATGGTTCCATCATAATGAAAACTTGTGACGAAACAATGGCGAAATGTGGCGCAAACAAGTCGAATTGTAGGGTTTGTTTGCGTGCGTGTTGTTCGTTTTCGACGTTTTTATGGTGCTATTTTAATTTTTGGTGTATGTTTTCCCCTTCGTTTGCTGTCTTACGGCGATGGCGACCCTTCAAAGCCACACTTGACCCTTGGAGGTAAGCACTTCGTCTTCTTGTTTTGGGTTATTTGTCGTTGTCTTTGAGAAAATTGCCTCCCAAAAATTGAGCTTACCAGAGCCATATTTAGTAGATTTGGCGACTGTTTTGGGATGGTATTGTGGTATAGGTATAGCTACAGAGTGAGTGCTGTTATTTTCCAGCCATAAATTCGATTTTAAATGGCTGAAATAACTACATTCGGAGCTGTCACTGAGCAAGTGTACGCACACGGTGTGTAAAGTTCCAATATGCAGACTAGTTTGCGTTGAGAACTGTTTCGCCCAAGTAATATCCTAGATCATAAATTAACCCTCCTAATTGTTCGTAAAGCATTATGTTAATTTCGCTCATCTTATCTAGTGAATACAATCTCCTCACGTCGCTCCTCGCAGCCAGTATTCGAAGGCACTGAACAGACTCGAATAATTTTCCCTTACATAAACTAATAATTGCAGCATGAATGGGAAACACCTACTGACATGTTTTGGCCTCCGTTTAGTGTTGTTGTTATTTTTTAAATAGTGTTTTAGTTTGCCTTTTGTTTGTCTTTTTTGTAGGATTTGCTGAACACATGTAGTCAACGAAGACAGTAAAATTTGAGTACTAAAGCTTGGCTACTAGCGGTACTAACCAATCAGAGAGCAGCAAAGACAATAGAATCTATTGTTTTAGGCGGTCACATGACCTAATTTACATAAATTTGACGCAATTTGTTCACGTGACCCATTTCGACCAATCACAGCGCAGTATGGTTTAAAATAACCCAAATCGCAGGCACAAACGTTCCCGTGACGCCCCCAGTGCGCATGCGCAAACTTTGGGCCAAGAGCGAGAAATTGTGCCACACACACAGAGTCTGAAGAGAAATGAAAGCGGGTGGAATCGACCCTCGACTAAAATAGCCTGGAAACATCTGGGAAGTCACAAAAACTGTTCCCGAGACCCCCGCGAGTCAATAAAAAAACACATCGTGTAAGTGACATAAAAAGTCATGTTTTTCTTCAAAAACTCTCGATCCTAAGTACATCCGGGACGTGTGTGACGCCCTAGTGACGCCACGCTCTTGAATTGGTCTTGTATTTACAAGTCTAATAAAAGGTTGACTTCGTCCCCAATCCTCTCGGAGCCGTAAGGGTGACTGGTTTTAGTCACGGCATCCATAACCCGTTTGTCGAAAACCAGTCCATACTGCTTGACGCGCGGAACCACTTGAATTTGTTTTTTCTCTACATCTCTTTTAAAATAATACGGCGTGACAACATCGATGGATCGACGTGACTCCTGGGGAGTTTCTAACTCGGCCAACACATTGTCCTTCATCGTTTGAAATTCAAAATGGCGGATCCACGAACGTTCAAGGTGAATCCTCGTACTTTACAAGCCACTTTACCCGCTCGGGTGGTGTACCCATAACTCTTAGCGCCGCCCGATACAAACCCGGTGATAACGTACCCCTCCAATTCATCCGTCATGTCCCAAGAAATCACCAATAGCAATACTAGGCTGACCAGGTTTATTTATTTATTACAATTTATGGCTTAAGAAAAAACGAAGGCCAAAGGATGAAATGCAAGAGTCAAATACCCCATATTAAAGCAGATCACCTAAGGTACTAAGATAATAATACAAATGAAAGCGAAATTAAAATAGTAATGAATAAGTAAACAAGGAAAACATTCAAAGATTATGCTGATCCATAAAAAAACTTTTTAACTAATGCCTTAAAAGAGTTCACACTTGTTGCCTCACGAATGGAAAGGGAAGGGAATTCCATGTTCCCACTACTCTATGAAAAAAAGAAAATTTAACGACATTCGTTCTTGCATATCTCATCCTTAAAGTTAACTTATCACTATGTCTAAAAGAATAGCGATCAGTTTCCTTATAAAAATCCACATAAGGTTCAACATTGATGTCAATAATACCATTAAGAGCTTTATATAAAAAAAGTACTATCTGCTAACAATCGCCTCTTTTCCAATGATAACAAGTGTCCTCAGTCTTTAAGATAAATTTAGTTGCCCTTCTTTGGACCCTCTCCAACTTTTCAATACCTTTTGTGGTGTAAGGCGACCAAATTAGACAACAGTATTCTAAGTTGGATCGTACAAGAGCACAGTAGAGAGTTCTTAAAGTCTTATGATCATCAAAATCTCTGCAAGTTCTTTTAATTAATCCTAACATCCTGTTTGCTTTCGCTACAACTTTGTCAATGTGCAAATTCCAACACAGGTGCTGATCAGTGGTTATTCCTAGATCTCGGAATTCACTCACTTCCTCCAAAAGTGAGTCGTGTAAAAGGAAATTTGAAATAAAAGGCTGTTTCTTCTTCGTAATTCTCACTTTCCACTTTCACTTTCACTTCACTTTTTACTTTCCACTTGTAGACGACACTGTCGTTGTCGCAGAAGAGCACCTGCTGCTGAAGAGTATGGAGGGACTCGTACAACTTGAGCCGGGCGTGGCACGTGGTGAAAGCGGTGACAAAAATATTGGTCTTGGTCCCTTTAGAGGCGTTGTCCTCGACGCTGGTGTAAACAGCTTCCAAAATGTCGTCGGTACATAATCTCAGCGTGCTGAGGTCGAGGGCTGGATCGGAGAGGATACTGAACAAATGGGCGGGGTCTCGCACCGTGACCGTGGTGGGTTTATTCAGACGTTCCCAAAATTTGCCCCCAAAACTATTCAGCATCAACTTGGCAGTGCCCTTGCACCCGGGATTTTTGGCGATGCTGGGAATGTCCAGGCGGATGCCCTCTCGCTCCTGGTACCTCAAAATGTAGTTCCGGCGTTGTTCTAGGGTCTGACACGTGGAGGGCCAGCCGGCCGATTCTTGCTTGATTTTCAGCTAGGTATTGACATACTCGGCAAAAAGACCCGTCCGACGCTGCAGGGGAGGAAAACGCCAGACTTCGTGTATGCGATGGATAGTGTACAACTGGGCCACGGCTTGGAACAACTCGGGCGTGCACCAGGTCCTGCGCAGCATCCGAATGATGGCAGTAATGGATGCGATCCAGCATGGGTTTGGCCTGTTCTTCCCGGACACAGCTGCGGCAGAGTGGAAAGGTGAGTTTCTGACCACTACGGACGGGTAACACGGGATGAAACAGACGGGCGGGAGGAAGAATGTCCACCAGCGCCAGACCAAAATAAGAGTGGATGGATTGATCGTCAGGCTGGGTGATGATCTGCGGATGACCGATGGGGTAGGTACAGTTCTTGTTCACCCAGGGATACAAAGACGTGACATCCACATAGCGTATCTCTTCTCCCTCTCCACAGCACCGGTACGGCCCCAAAAAAGGCATCACGGGGGTCCAATGGCGGGACCAAATCAAACGAGCGTAAAAATTGTTGGACAGTCTCGTCCGTGGGCACTAGACGATCTCACTCACATTCCCACAGTTCGATCAGTGTAACCAGCTCGAAGCAAGGTCAGGCGGTGCGGTCGCGTACAGCATAATGCTTAGCGCCCCGGGCCAGTCGTTTTTTTCAAATGCGTCCAGGTCCCATGTACTGATAACCGGGCCAATGAAATTCCATGCCCGTCTTGTTTAATAACTTTTGAACATCAAATAATTTGCCTCTGCGTTGGGAGCATCGTCGCCGCCGGGTGGGTCGGACTCATGGACGTCGGGTCGTTCGCCTAGTCCGTCCCATTACGGTGTTTTCCAAGTTTTCTAATCCAACACTTTCTTAGCCAGCGATTTTCCTTTCTTTTTGGCGACTTCTGCTGCCTTCTTTTTGAGTTTGCGTTTAATAGCTAAGGTGGGGGTGTCCCAAGGCCTGGCACCAGGCTCCTCTGAAAAAGGCAGCTCCCGGGCCAACTCGGCTGAACTCACTTGGGGGGTGAATCGTAGTTTCTTTTTGGCACTCGGGGTCAACTGGGGCTAGGGTGGAACGGGTGGTTTTCTGCCTGACGTGGAGGGAGCACGGCGTTTTATACCCTGGGCGGTATTGACCAATTGCGTCAACCAGGCTTGGACGGATCCAGCGTCAAAATCATCCTTCCCGGCCGGCGTGGCGGGAGCACCCGGACCACCCACACCACTGACGGGGGCACCATACGGTTCACGGACCTTTTTGGTCCAATGGCGTAATTGCCGTCACACGGCTTTGAGTTGAGGGCGTTTCCAAGCGTCCGGGAGACTCTCGTTGACCAAGAGCATGTGTTGTTTGGCCGCCAAATCCGCGGCCTTGGTCAAACGATTCTCTTCCACTAAATCTTGTTTGTACTTGCCTCGTAATTGTAAAAATGTGGTGGCATTGTCCACGGGCGTGCTTACCATCTCGGATTCCATGGTCTCCCCTCAAATGCTGGGCGGGACTATCGCAGGCAACGTTTATAACATGGGTTTAACTCGGACCACAGGCTGCCTCCATTTTGGGCGTCGACGTTTGACCGAATGGGGGGGGTTTGGCCATGGCTCGTAAACTCTGGGCATGCAGTTTCAACAAGGTGATGGTCTGACGGGACCGACGCCGTTTGTACTTCGCCAACGCCAAAGGCAACAGAGACGCCGCCATAACCGGAAACACCCCTCCACGTTGCAATCCACGCCTCCGTCGTCGTCTTCTCGGGACATAGCGACGTCGGCGACCGTTGGGGCCACGAACCATCCTCCAACTGAGTCAAGTCCCCATCCACCAGGGTTTTTTTATACACTTTTTCACATGATGGAACAATTAAACGATCCTCCTGCATATCTTTTTCGTTTGCCAGATGCCACTTCCCGCCGGCGTTTTTCAGCAACTTTAATGGCATTTTTGGTGAGAGGCTCTTCTAAGGCTTTGGTGATTTTATAGCCCGCTTTGGGGATCCCCAGAATGACACCCGGGGCGACACCCCCCATTTGGCCGGAGGGCCGGCGCTGCCGTCGGCGCTGCCGTCGGCGTCATCGTCGTCGTCGTCGTTTGGCGGGTGGAGAACGTCTGGAAGCCGCCGCTCGTTGGCGTTTACGTCTAGAGGCCATGCTGCTACCGCATCGACCACACATGCTCTCACCGCATCTGATAGCCCAGCCAACTAACCGAGTCTCTTTTTATACAGTCACATCACACTACAGGCGGATCTTTTGGCATACCCTTTTTTGAGGAGCCACTTTTCGTACGAACCCCGGCTGCCACTGTTTCGATACTGCCGTTTGTAGTCCGCCACTTTTTTCGTAGCCCTTTGCTACTCCGCACTGGAAGGAATCTTCCACATGTCCTTATCCTCGATCAATTCAAAGCCTTTCTTGAAATCTACGAAAAACGGGGCCACCCCACCCTTTTGTCTTTTCCGTCGTCGTTGGCGTTTGCGTTTGCGTCTGGGTGCCATGCTGGTGTGTATCTCTCCGAGGCTAGCGTCTGGGTTTTTATAACCTGCCTCTAACGCGTCTTGCGCGGCCACGCGCTCGGCCACGGCCGCGGGAGCCGCCTCTACGTGGTGGTGGTGGTGGTGAACTTGGACTGGACGTGCGAGTGGAGGTGCGTCGCACCGACGGGCGCCCTCCTCCTCCTTCTTACACGGTGGTCACTGTATTGGTATGCGTAATATTGCAAATACGCCGGCCTCGAGCTCGTTGTTGAGAGTCTTCATTCAACAAATCCAATCGGCGCCGTAATCCTCGCCGGCGATCCTCGTCATCATCATCGCCCTCGTCATCGGACGGGGGAGAGCACGGAGAGGAAGGCGGAGAAGCGGCTGGAGGTCGGGGACGACGGCGTGGTTGTTTGGCGGCCACATTGCTGTCCTTCGTGATCCAAAAATGAATCCGGTAAACCGGCCAAACTACGAGCATCGCAGGAAACGAATCCCATAGGAATAGGTGAAAAAGGATAATAAAAAGTCTAGGCTATTCTAAAAATTTCCGATTTGCATTTGCAACTTATATGAAGCCGCAATTAACCTTCTTTCCACTGGAATAAACAAACTATGGAGGTATTGCCGCCATTTTGAATTTGGCAATGTCACGTGGTCGCGCGGCGACCAATCAGACATTTTTCGCCGGTGAATGGCAAGACTCTTGCTGATTACTTTGCAAGTTGTGAGAACATCGTTTGGATTTCATTTAAGAGAATGTATGAAAGTAGCTCCCCCCACCCCCACCCGGTGTAAATCCCATGATCATAACGCAATTGTAAATTTCAATCTGGGTCAGTTAACTGTTGGTCCATTTACATAAAGTTTTTGCTTATCGAACATTAACAGTAAATAATTACATCTCGGGACTTGCGAGGTGCACCTCGTAGAGGTTGCACGTGTTTTGCGCGCTCCACCAAATACAATGTATGCTGTTCTAAATGTTTTAATAACGTACCTGTCATGGAAAACTACAGATAGATGTAAGCAGAAATGGGGAAGGACAAAGCAGACAAGAATCCAAGCAATAAAAAGGCTGGAAAAAAATGGCTCGCAAGCGGATGAAGATGATGAACATGTCCCATCCTAAACCAATTATTGTTCGCTGCAGCCATTATCAGGACAGAGAATATGTTCGCTCCTTCTATAAGAACTTAAAAGGCAACATCATCGGTTTCTCAGATGATTTCCCGAAAGAAATTGAACAAATTCATAGAAAACTTTATCCAGTGCTTTATCCAGGATAAGCAAAAAGCCTTCTTTAATTTTGATAAATTGATTAACAATCGCCAAATATACAGAGGAAAAGAAAGTAAAGACCTTCCCTATTATTGTAATAGATCGGTCTCAAACTGAACAGTGAATTCACGTCCACTAGATGTTAAAAAGTTTGTTTAATGTAAGCTTATATGTGAAGTACTATGCGTTCTGTTTTGTTTTCCTTTTTACTCAGTTGGAGGAGAAAATGTCTTTTGTTTTACTCTCTTTGAATGCTTCGTTGAACATTGGAAAATACTAATCCGAAACAATATATGTATTTTTAAAAAGCACAACTTAAATGGCAGATTTATTTAAATTAGTTTCTTTGAACGCAAGGGGCATAAGTAATTTTAATAAAAGAAGAACTATGTGATAATTAGAATAATGATGTCAAAATGCCCCTTGTGTTAAATTATCTGATATTAATTGGTAAACTATATTTATGGGGTTGCAGAAAGAAACAGGTACTTCCAAACATCGACGGTTTCACATGTAAAGTAAGAATTAAATACCAAGTTGAAAAATATATTTCCACTAAGAATAATAAATTAGAAACCTTTTATGAAAAATTGCCAAAAGACATTTCTCCCTTTTAATTGAGTTCGTGTGTATGTAATTACAATTGTAATCTTTTATTATATACTTTTTTTCTGTATTGTTTCTTTTTAATTTCAGAGCGTACTGTAAAGAAGTGTTTAAAAAATCTCTTTATCTACATAAAGAAGTATTAACTTCTTGTAAAATAAGACTCATTCAGCAATTGCGCAGCTGTTTTTTGGCTGTAATGTATATAATTGGGAAATGTAGATAATTGTAAGTGTCTGTTATTGCGGTTGTTTAGAATTTTTGTAATTAGTTTCTTGTTAATTAGTTTTTGTAACTAGTGTAATAAATCTCTTGAAAAAATAAATAAATAAATAAAAATATGCATATACTGTTCGAACCTCTCAAGCCTGATATAGCGCACCGTCAATGTATAGCTTGCCATGATGAAATCTAGGTCTTTTCCCAGTTTCAAATGCCTCTTTCATAACAGATCTCAATTGTATTAGGTCGTCCAAAACACGCAGACTATCACGTAGAGGCCTCTTCTTCTTGATAACTCTAAAGTGAACCAGTCGGTACAAAATCTTAGCCAAAATTGGTCTGGTAGTGCCATCGTCTTTGAAGGGGCCGATCCTACGGCGTTCCCGAAACTTGGTTGCAATTGAAGCTTTTCTCTAGGATTTCACGGAGCTTTGCAATACAATGTTCGCCTGTTGAATCTGAGATATTGTAGATTAGTAAAATCCAACGAGTGGTCTATCATCAACCCATTATGTTTTCAAAATAACACCGCGCAGATTTGGAAAGCGCTATCGTGATTCCAATCACTTTCCCAGGAAAAAAAGTCTTACCATCACCAATATCTTTAAAACATTGCTCCAAGCATAAAAGTTGAATCAAGCGCTACTCCTCTGTTTACAGAAGATAAAGCGAGTTCCCTGCCTGGTCAGGTCTGCCCGTTTCACCCCCTCTCATCGTTGGAATTGGAACCAAAAGCGAATGGATTTGGCTATGTGCACTGCCCTGAGAAAATGTGCTTTACGTTTTCCCCTGCTTCAGAATGGAAAGAGGACACTGCTTGAGAAAGTAAACAGCCTTTAAGCAAGGATCGTATTTTTCTGGCATGCTACAATATAGTGTAACGTTTTCATGTGGAGAGACCAATATCGCATGGTGTGGTCTGCGACCAGCTAGCTTGTTGGCCGCGTTTTTTCTAGCTCTGCTAGACTTCGTCTTTATTTTTTTTCTCTGTTTTTTGACGTGCTTTTTTTAACAAAAAACGTAAGAACTAAGAAGCAAAGAATGTCCTCAAAAAGAGAAAAGCAAAAGGAAGCTTTGGAAGATGATTTTGAGGCTTTCGTACGCTAACGGTTGAGTTCAACATGTAACGACTTGACAGAAATGAAAGGAACACAAGTGAAGATTCAAAGAGACATTAAATCTCTTCAGGGTCAAATCAAACATAACGAAAGTTCGATTTCAAAATTGAAAGATTCCTTGGATACAAAATCGGAGGTATTAACAGGGGAACTGCATGAAGTTAACACAAGAATTGACCAAATCGAGAACGATATCACGAAGTAGGCACAGGGAATCAACGACACTTGCGAGAGATTTTTACCCCTGGAGAGATATTCTAGGGATTACAATCTGAGATTTAACAATTATTCCTCTCAGTCAATAGCCCATGAGGCGGAAGGTCGAATGGGCTATTGACTTAGAGTCCATGAGGGCGAGAGGAATAATTGTTTTAGTAAAATCCAACTAGCTGGTCAAAAATATCGACACAAAACAACTTTAGCTGGTTAAAGCTAGACTTTAATCCTTTATTGCCGCCAAAAAGCCGGCGCTTTCGTTACTAGTGGGCTATAACATATAGCCTAGTATTAGCTCAACCAATCGGAACGCAGCATTCGAAATGAACCAATGAAGGTTAGAAGAGCCCGGGCAAGCCTAGGCAAACCTCTTGTTTCTATTGTAGGATTGGACATTATGATACCCAAATAAGGACATGACAAACAATTTAAATAGACTATGAAATCATCCATATAAAAATAGCAAAAATTTGTCAGGTTGAACCAATTAACAACACCACATGGCCTTATCTCAATGCGATTCCTCCGCATTTTATTCATGAGATAAAGACAAAAGGTTTTGACGTCATCGGAGTTAATATGTTCCACACAAAAATTAATTACATCCACAAAAAAAACGAAGTAAAACATCCCTCCCATACTCATAGTCTAAGTAACAGAATTCATATGTGAGGAACACTTAAGATTGTAAACTTTTCTTGGCTGTTGTTTGCAAGTCTTACGATTGGTCGAAATCTTTTAACAAAAACTAACACCCTTTAAAAATGGAGTTAAATATATTTTCCTTCGGAGAGTGCCTTTTTGGAGGTTACTCTATGTGTGAAAATGAAAACAATCCCATGTGAGGAAAGTGTATTATGCCATAACAAAAGAAATAAAAATATTGCATTTCCTTCTTACCCGGATCATTATTTAAAAGAAATGATGCATCCTCGGTCAAAAACCGGATTGATAGTCGCCCAACTCGATGGTGAGTTGGACAAACAACAAACTGACTGTACACACCAAGGTCATGGTCGAGCTGAGCACCTCGTATGGCTGACTCTCTATTTGCTATCTCAGACGCTACCTAAACATAAAGTAGCAGCCAAGGTGACGTCCTGGAAAGAACAAACCTGCCAAGCGTCTTCTCACTGTTAAAGCAGAGACGAATGCGCTGGCTTGGTAATGTTGTCCGAATGGAAGATGACCGAATACCAAAGGGTTCCCATATAGTGAGTTGTCTCCGGGAACTCCATCGCAGGCAGACCACAGCTTAGCCCTGAAGAGACAGGCCATGAACCATGAGAAGGCAGATCAGACAAGACAACGTAGAAAAGAAAAAGAATTTTAAAGAGACGCCACCAACTACAGTACATCTCCACACATTGCGGAAGATACTGCCAATCCTTCATTGGACTTTGCAGCAACGGAAGACGCTGTCAAATCCTCCTTGACCACAGCGTCAATCAAGTCTCCCGAGAGTCCGAGACTGGAAAATCTCAGCATCATCTGCCGAGATAAAACCTTGCCTAATTGAGCATTGATGTAAATCATAAATAGGCGATAAAAAGAGATGGGTCCAGGGTAGATCCTTGCAACATCGCAACTTTGATATGCGCTGTCAGATCTGGGTCGGTATTGTACGTTTTTTCAAACACGAGTAGATTCAGCAATACATAGTCCCACAAAAAACAATGGCGATTTAGTTTTTTGAAGCAAAATGTTACGATTGACAGTATCAATAACTTTCTTCAGGTCGAGAAACGAGAGAAACACCCCTGGTCTATAATATATTTTATTATATTCACAATGTCTAGTAACTACTTTATTCAAGTGTCAACGTAATCAGCGAGTATGAGCTGATTGAGGGATAAGAAAATTGTGCATCTAGCGTAGTTCTACAATATACAATTATTAAATACAAATATTTCTAATAATAAAATAGACTAAAAATGTATAAGCAGGATATGCCAAAGCTCCCTCAAGTTTAAAATTTCCGGATAAATACAGCGGCTACATAACAATTGTCATTTAGCACATCTACAAGGTTCATGCGCTGGAAGCTGGACTCAAACGATTGCAAACTAGGTTCATCTTTGTTTTTATTACCAAATTTTGACTATATTTTTGTTTCTTAGTATCAAAAGGATATTTTTCGTAATGTACTGAATTAAACCTAGATACATGAAAGTTTGTACCTTGTATAATAGAGCATGCGCACTGGTGTGGGAGATTAATGTGCACAAATTACGCGATGGGATGATTTACTATTTACGAGGTTGAATCCTGGATAAATCAGAATCATCCTTTAGTTCAATATGCAAATTACAGATAGCGTGAATATTATGTCGGTAGTGAAAATCACGTGCTGAAGAGTACACACACGTGACAGAAGCCGTTTTAGGCAAACCAAGAAAAACAAAACCTGGCAGAAGAACAAACAAGAGTCACAGTGGGATGAAAAAAGGAAAAAGTCGGAAAACAAGCGCAGCGCGGACGAAGTTACAGTTAAGGGAGAATTGCAGTACTTGAAGGCGCTATAGGTATTACAAAAGAAAATAATATGCAGTAATGTGCAAGGCACAGCTCGATTGAAGAAGAATGAAAACACTATAAGTGGGAACGAAGTGCAAGAAGAGTACAAACCTTGAAGGTCTTGAACAGAAAGAACTGTCACACTTCGTCACTGACGAAAGATCTTGAAGGGAATTCTTGAGGACTGAGGATATTATAGCCAGTGAAAGATCTACAAATAAGGTGAGGGCAGGTGAGGAGATAACAGAATGAGGAGGCATAAGCAATCGAATCCACGACTACAAGTTCCTGGAGACAGACTAAGGGCACTTTCATTTGTTAGAACTGACTGGCCAGGCCATTCGCGTCGTATTGAATTTTACTTTTAATTAAAGCTATCAGGCCGATCAGTCAAATCCTAAATAGCATGCACAAAGGAAATGTTTTTTCATCAGAAAGTCTGGGAAAAAGCCTATTTCATTCATTTCAAAATGACCGGTCCGGCCATGGTCCGGCCAGCCAGTCCTGACTTTTCAATTCAATGCGAATAAACTACATAAACTAGCAAAGCAAATTAAATTTATGGTTTGTTTTTGTCTTATATTGCGTTATAAAGCCTTTCTAACTGTCCTAGTGAATAGATGTGTATATATATTTATATATATTTTTTTGACGTGGTGATCTACAATGAGCACATTCCCCAAGACATTCCTTTCCTTTAAGGAATGACCTTTCACACGCAGAGAGTCGCAATAAGATAAAGAGACATTGGCCGTCATATTTTAAACTGTTACATGTACATAAAGAGAAGAGAAAACTTAAAGCGACCCATCCTACCATCATTTGAAAATGGCACTGATAAAAAGTGCCAATGACAGCTTGAGACACGTCTTTATTCAATGGATGTACGCACACACTCTGGCCAAAAACAGAGAAAGATTTTCAATCACATTTTGGAAGGAAAAAAATCATCCATAGGTTTAAACTTCAACAAATAGTGAATAAAAACCCCAAAACGTACTCATCGTAGAATCTTTTGAAGGAGACGAAAAAGCGCAGTACGCTAGCTTCAAACACATCTTCATTTAATGGCTGCCTTCGCTTAACATGGGTAATTACTTCATGTCAAGCCATCATAGAGTTGAAAGTTGTCCGTTTTCACGACATAAATCCCGAGGGGGGGGGGGAATACGCTCTCACATTAACCTTATAGATATTGGTCTGAAATAGTGTAAAGATTAGGGGAGCCGGACGGTGCACCCCCACTACAACTTCCCCGAAATACCCTCCCCCGGTTGCGCCACAGGCAGCTCAGTTTAAAAGCAAGGCTAAAGATGACTTTTCTTTGTTGCAAACCGTCCTACTTTTCACGTGCACATCGTGATAGTCTCATACTCTCATTCTAATAAACCTGTAAACACGATCATTTACATGTAAAAAATACGTAGGTTTTTAACAAAGAATGGTCTGTTATCAAACTGCCAGAGAAGGGACACCTTTAGGAAAACAACAAACGTAAGAGGGACATGGCAAAAATTATTATCAGTGAGAGGAGGAGTCGGCTTATGACTCGCCGTTTTTTCGAGAAAGTTTGTCTGCTAGGTTGCTCACAAAAAGTTTGCATTTTCCCCCCCTCCATTTGTGCCAAAAACCAGGAAGCCAAGTTCCATTGAAATCGGAGAAATAGCATGAAGCACATCTACCTGGTGCATCCTAACCTGCGTAGCAAGCGTTTCTGTGCGGTTTAGGAGCAAAGAACGAGGAACGGGAGTTAATGACCGAAAACCTAACGGAAACGCTTGCTACTCAGGCTAGGTGCATCCATGGACTCACTCTTAAACCATTGTTCTGAGGACTGGGTACAAGGATTAGAGGCCTGGAACATTCTTAAAGAATTAACCCTTAGTCTCGACATTTCTAATATTAAAAAAAATACTATACATATAAGCAAAGCCTTGCATATTCATTAACTGGGTAACAATGAGCAAACTACTAGGTTATTAAACGAATGTTGCATCCCAGGTAAGTTCTGTGTAACATGAGACTGAACATCTCTTAAGCTTTCGCATACAAAGTACACGTTCAGTCAATCGAATTTAGGTTGGAATGATAAATCAAAGCTGTTAATAGCGAACTAAGAATCTACCTCCCACAATAGAGAGGCCTATATAATAATAATTATCGTGTCAGGTGTTTCACGAACCCTTTTTATACATGTCTTCGATGTTTAACACCTGTTGTCGCGATGTTTCACGTACGGAACCTTCTCCAAGTACCAGAAACGGTAGATCAACCTGCGAGAAGAAAGGGATTGGACGATCTTATGATCAAGCAAGACTCACATGATGTGAAAATGACCAACTTAAAGCAAAACCAAACCAACGAATTTAGAGGAAACATGGACCCCATTTAAAACTTACAGTTAAACGGATACCTGCATTTAGAACTCATCAGCCTCCACAAATCCTTCCTTATTTTTCCCTATATTTTGTATGCTTGTATTAAAGGGACACAGTCAACTATGGGACCGCGCTGATCTGGACAATAGTTTTGCCAGTTTGAAAAGCGTTTACCTCAAACCGAAATCAAATACTATATATATATATATGTTACATGTCTTAATTAAATTCAGGTTAAAATTTTTTGACCTAGATTGATTCCCAATTTTCTTTGTCTTCTAGCCCTAATTATTAATGAATTAACGCTAGGAAAAAAATAAAATCAAGAATCACCTTTGAAAAATTTTAAGCTGAATTTGATTTTGGCCTGTAACAGATACATCTGTCATCTAGAATTCCGTTAAAATCTTGCCGAGTGTTTTATTCCATCTTTGCTGTTTTACTGAAAACCTCTCTTTGAGCAAACTGTTAGTCATCCTATCACATTATTTTATTATATTTGGTAAACACAACATCCAAAGAAACAGGAAAAGAAGAGGTGGGAAACGTGTATGCGCCGGGAAGGAGAAATCGTCTTCGTTTACCAAAATAACAAGGAAATCAATCAGCAACATTGGCGAGCAAATAATCGCTATGTATATTTGGAAAATCGATGGAACAGGTTACATATATTTTGAAAATCAAGCTTTCTCGACCTTGAACCTTCGACAATGTTGTAGACTTTGTTTCATTTCTCAGGTCTACTGATTCTTCGAATTCGGAAGTATTTGTCGATGTTTGGCTTTCCCTAAACAAGTCCATCGCTGAATTCTCAATGGTATATAAAAACATGAGTGCTCTGGTATGACATAGGGTCTATAATCACGATTTTGCTTTGAATTTAGTACGACTCCATGAGGTTTGTTTGCATATTCCAAGGACTAAACGCTTTTCAACATAACACCGTGAGTTGAAAAGCTCTTTTATTTCCGTTCGTCGTATTGTTCTCGCGTCGGGGGGAATCTTTTCTTTTGTAATATTCTAACAATAAGGTTAAGTAATTGTTTAACGACATGCTATGAACACTTGTATAAATATCGATGTATAAGCGTTTTTGGCTATCTTGCCTTTTGGACAGCTGTTATTTTGTAACCAAACTTAGTTTAGCTCTAATCCTCAGAGCTTTATATGCTGCCTTCGACCGAGGAGTATGTTCATGGCCTTTTTGTCCTATACAACACCGTATTCACAAATGCGGACACGCGGGAAAAAACTGGAAACTAGTCATACCTAGTCATGAAAGCGAGGCGTTGCAGGATAAACAAAAATTGCAAATGCCGACTTTTAGCGAACTTGACTTTCTGACTTTCTGCGGATTTCTTTTTAAATACAATTACGTGGCATGTTTTCCTGTTGGCAAACAAAACGGAGGCGCATATCTTCAAGGAAACAGGATGATTTTGGAGGTTTCCGAAGCATCAGAACCAACTCGACAAGTAGGCGATGACTGCAGAAAAGCTGCAAACATGTTGGCCCAAACTTCACATCGAGAAAGCCAGCTCACTACAGTTCTGTAAAACAGAAATAAAAACAGATCATGATGGCAAAAAAAACAAAAGAAATTAGCGACAGATATATGGCTCACCTCTGCCATTAACAAAACAGGTCAAGTCGAGATGGAAAAAAGAGAGCGGCTGAAAGATTCATTCACGAGTGAAGAGGAGGAGGATGTGTTATAGCAAATGTATGTACAGTATTGCAGGCGAATTAATATAGGCCATAATTTCAGTGTATCACTTTTCGTCTTTTATTACTACAGTAAACAACATAACAGCTGCCTTCGAATATGGGCTTTTTAAAGAGGTACCCGCTTAAGTAGTGTCAAGATTCAGGCGCAAACAATCACTGAACAAATATTCAGCGGTTACGAACTCAGATAAAGTGCTTGTTTAAGAGGCAGTCTCCCTAAAAGCGCTCCAGTTGATTTCGAAACCGACAAAACTTTTGCCTTATATTTTTATCATCTATACTAATATCCATCCCAATGACGAAGTTGCAGTTAGAACGAGGAAATTGTTTATTTTACTGCCATTTCCAGCATTTCATTGCTTGGCGACCGTTAGCGGCTAAAATATGCAAATTTTAGATGCTGTTTCACAGGTTTTTAAAAGATCGTTTCAAAGTACTTTGGGTCATCAAATCCTAGACAAATTTGGCGAAAATGTCGGGGAAGTTACCTGTTGTGCTACAGATTAAGTGGAGAGATGAGGCTCTGAGAATTCGAGAAAGAAAAGGTTTCCCAATTCTTGAGGATCTAGTGATGTTTATTGAAAGGCGTGCTGAAGCAGCTAATGACCCAGTCTGCGGAAGGGTTGGAGAGACGAAGCAATTCTTCCAAAGAAGAAACTCAAGAGCCAGTCGACAACCGTTGGTCCCAAGTCTTAATCTAGTGACCGGGCCCAAGACTACGACAATGGCAGTGCGAGTTGGACCCAGTGATCCAGCGAAATCAGACAAGGAGTCATTCTACAACGCTGAAAGTTAAGATAATGAGCAAAGAAGGAGATTCTGTTGCTACATGTGCGCTGCTTGATACTGGGAGTGAAGAGACATTTCTCTCCAAGGCTATTTGTGATAAACTTGGATTACAAGTTAGCAACTGTGACAATTTGGTTGTATTCACATTGTCGGGCGAGTCCTCAATTAAAGTTGGTCAAGCCAATGTTCGAGTGAAAGCTGTTGATAGCCAGGACAATCGCACCCTAGAAATCGAAAATGTTTAAAGTTGTAGACAATCTTAACATCACTACAGCAAGAGCTAAGGACTTGTCTAAGTGGCCTCACTTAAAGGACCTTGAAATCCCTGACGTCGATGACGAGCAGGTGACTATGCTGATCGGTGGAAACGTTCCTGAAGCCCATGGCCAAGTGCATGAAGAATTTAGGAGAGGGGGATCAGGAGAACCATATGCTGTTCGCACTGTACTGGGTTGGGCTGTGCTTGGACCGGTTGATGCGGCAAATACTATGTGCTCCAAACTGAAGAATGTGAATTTTGTAAAGTATGGTGATGAGTTGGTAGATCATTAAATGAAACAGTTTCTAAGGCTTGAAGACATTGACATGAACAGGAGTTCCAAGAAAGGAATGTCAATTAAAGACCAGGAAGCACTGAAAAGAATGGAAATCTCAGTTTGTGTAGAAGGTGGACACTACGAAGTTGGAATGTTATGAAGAGTGATACCCCTTGGCTGCCAAACAACAAGCAGACAACAGAAGCAAGACTACAGTCTTTAAAGAGAAAACTAAAGCATGATAAGAACTTTCACAGAAAGTACAGAGAGTTTATGGAGAACCTCATTCAGAAAGGATATGCCAGAAAAATGACAGAAGAAGAGGTGGTGCGCCGAAGCCAAAGGACATGGTATTTTCCACATCACGGTGTGTTTCACCCCCAAAAGCAGGACAAAATTCGTGTAGTATTTGATGCGGCTTCTTTGCACGACGGAGTTTCTCTCAACAACCAGTTGCTCCAGAGTCCCGACTTAACTAACAATTTGCTTGGTATTTTGCTGAGGTTTAGAGAATATCCTATAGCACTAGTAGCTGACATAGAGGGCATGTTTAACCAAGTCAAAGTACCCTCAGAGGACTCTGATGCTTTGAGATTCCTTTGGTGGGAGGCCAGTGACCTTGACAGACTCTCGGAATTTGAGATGACAACTCATATCTTTGGTGCACAGACTCACCCAGTTGTGCAAACTTTTGCCTAGAGAAAGCTGCAGAGGACCGTAAGGGAAGATTTAGTGATGAGGCTGCAAGAGCGGTCGACAAGGATTTTTACGTAGATGACTTCGTGAAGTCAGTGAGGACAGTATCTGAAGCAAGCTCGCTAGCCGGCGAAGTGACTTGTTGCTCAGCAAAGCTGGATTTAGGCTAACGAAAAGGATGAGTAACAGTCGAGAGGTGCTGTCTAAGATACCTGAAGCGGATCGTGCGAAGCCAACTTTCGATCTAGATCTTGAGAACCTCCCAGTACAAAGGACGCTAGGTGTGCAGTGGGATGTGGAGAGGGATGCTTTCTCATTCAAGGCTTGTGAACCCCATCAACCACCTACTAAACGTGGAATTCTGTCAGCAGTAAGCTCGCTGTATGATCCCATGGGATTTGTTTGCCCGGTTGTCCTGGAAGCCAAGAAGATTTTGCAAGGACTGTGGAAGCTAAATCTGGGATGGGACGATCGGATACCTGAGGATTTACAAAGCCTCTATAACGAGTGGAAGTGCAAGTTGGCTGTCTTGTCAGAAGTTCAAGTACTGCGATGTCACCTTATCGACAGCACAGTAGTCGACATATCCCTTCACTTGTTTTCTGATGCTTCAGAAGATGGCTACGGCATGTGCTCGTACCTCAGATTTGTCTATGCTTACAGAACTGTAAGATGTTCTTTTCTCGTTGGAAGGTCGAGGAGTTCACCAGGGAGACCAATTTCAATTCCAAGGCTGGAGCTGCAAGCAGCGACATTGTCTGTCAAGATGTACATAATGCTTGCAGATGAGCTGACTTACAAGATGAGCAAGACCACATTTTGGGCAGATTCTCAGATGACATTGCAGTATATTAAAAATGAATCTAAACTCTTTCAGACGTATGTTGCTAACCGTGTGGCTGAAATACGTGAAGTTACATCGCCTGACCAATGGAGGCACTGCCCAGGAAAGGTTAACCCTGCCAATGACGCTTCACGTGGCTTAAAACCTTCGAAACTTTCTTGTCAACATCGATGGTGGAGAGGACCTGAATTCCTTTGGGAGGCAGAGGAGTGCTGGCCAGGTGTAGTAACGTAAGGAGAAGTACCAGACAGTGACCTGGAAGTGTGAATTGCAGCAAATGTTCACCCCATAAGTGTTGAAACACGTCGCATTACAGAAACGCGAATATTGGAAAACGTCGATCGTGAAAATGCAAATAAGTGAAAAATGACGTAAATTGAGTGTCCATCAAGAAATCCCTAGGTATATCCCTTTCCTGGTTATTGTTCCTGCTCAGACATCTGAAACATTTGCCTATTCTTCGATAGAACTTCACGCAACTAACAATAGCTCAGTCTATTTAAAAACCGTCTAAGTTTACTCCGAATTAGCATGTGACGTTTTGCTTGTAAATGCTTTAAAATTGAAAGATCGTCGATTGTTGTTGATTTTGGCGTAAATAATTCAATGCACTGACTTAAAACAAATTTTTACCTTTTACAAACTTCGTGGTGTTCGAATCGATCGATGAAATATGAGCGCACCTGATGCGTCAATAGTTTGTTTACATTTTGTCGCGGGTTTAAGATAATATTAATATATAGATTTAGCCAGGGCTAAAAGCGAAGCTCCATTAATAAATTTATAATTTAAAACAAACAATAAACTTGTAATCCACAAATCAGTTAAATTAAGGGCACATTCGTGTGCCTTTTGAGGGACAGGCTAAGTGATTTTAGAGTGAAACAAATCTTGCATCGAGTTGATAGCCCTATATGTACACCCAAAAAATTGCACTGGCAATCATCTTCGGTCACATTTTAGAGCAATAATGGCTCTTGATCACGGTAGATTAGGCGTGGAAAACAAATTATTGGAAAACAAATCAGGCCGAATTTTTACGTTCGACAAGTTTACTTTAGAAAATATTGCCAACAAATCTGGGTGCGCGCAAATCAACCTTTTATACTTTTTATACATCACATCTGAGGTGAAAGAGTACTATGAGGCGCTGTTTTTATCATACAGACCGCCTGACCTCAGACAATTAGCAGTCAGTTTCACAATTTTTCAATACTAATTCCATTCATTCAATATTAAGGACCATCGAAGCATGCGTGGGCTTTTAGCGAAACCGTTCAAAAAAATTCCACAATCACCTACCAAGTTTGCAAAGAAATTTTAACAGAGTTACGCTTCAACATAATAAAGAATTTATCGTGTTTATTTTTTATTGATAGTTTTATGACCGTCACGGCGATGTGTAATACGCGCGGTATGTTGAGTACTCCTGCAAGTGATGTTTATGAACGACTGTAAACAAATAACAGCAAAGGGCGGCAAAGCGATGAAAATTGCAAAAGAGCTAACAATAAATAAAAGATCAGAAATATAATTCGGTAGAACATTTACAGACACAACAAGTTTCATTCACGAAAACAAGTATTTAAGTGTCTATAAGAATCCTGAGTCTTCAAGCTTAAAGATTAAGTTTAAGTTTAAGCTGCCGGCTTCCCGATGTTTGCTGTTTTCCTCGATGAACTCGCGACAAGTAATCGCTCAAAGTTTTCTTTCTACAGCCAAAATAATATCTAAATATTGTTTGGAACGGTTTTTCTTGTTATTTGCGGTGAAATATCGGCTAAAGGCGTTTCAAAGTTCTGTAAGCTTATGTCAAACCTCATACTAGGTCAGATCAGTGTCTCAAATCTTAATACAAACGTGCATAAACTAGCCTCATAAACTGTGCTCGACTTCATGAAAACAGATATAAATACAATGATAACTCAGGCTTACCATATTTCGAGATGCAGCTCCTGAAAGCTATCAAGTAAGGCCTGAATCGCTTACGCATCCAGCAAGGTGAAAAACAAAAACGATACCATCCGAAATCGGATTTCCGACTTTGACAAGCAGCGTATTTTCTCAACCAAAAATTTAATAAAGAAACCGGCCATGAATAACGTTAACAGAAGACTCTTGGTAGCAGCTGTATTTCATTTTGTACATCCAGTGAAAAAAGACAGTTATTAAAAACATCACAAGTTGACACAAAACTCTGTCAGCTTCCGTCAGCTGTTGAAGCAAACAAGTTTCAAGATGTTGTATGAATTTTCCGCATGAACTCACCTGTCAAATTTTGACCAATCAGGGCATAAAAATTGGACGTGGAGCGTGACCAAAGCGTGACTATCCTGAGAAAAGTGAAAACAATCTGTTTTCCCTTCTTGCATTTTTAAATAACTGGCTGAATTTTCGCGTCCGGGGTCAGTTTGAAATCAAAATGTTAAAAGTGCTGGGCCATAATGACATAAAAACAACATATTTCATATGAATTTTATAAAACAAATTTGAGCCTGTGATCATCTGAAAACTAGTAACTTGCCAGCGGATAACTTCAAAAAAAATACTCGCCCTGGATGGGTCGACACCTGAAACCGCGAAATGGCCAGGCGATACTGATCAGCGGATACCTTGTCTTGACAGCTGTCAATTGATCACAACATTGATGTGCAATCAGTTTTCTCCTAGGCTCCCTGGGCTCCCAAACTAGCTAGAAAGTGTGAGATTGAACAATGGTTCCCCTGTGGTGCGGACGGACGGTCGGACGGTTGGTTGGTCACGTGATTACCAAATTTTCTGGGATGGGTAGATTTACTTACCCATGGTGCTCCGCTGTGCGTGCTTCGCGTGCGAGAGCTCCGCTACAAACCTCAAAATTTACGGGCAAATTCCTCGAAAAAGCACTCTTACTTACGTTCTTCATTTAAGACATTTATTTTAGCAAAGTATAAGGCAAAATGAAGAGAAATAGTTTCTTTAAGTACGCTGTAACTACATATTTAATGGCGAAACCTAAACTGCGGTCTCATCAACTGCAATTCTGCTTCCGATAATATTTTTAACACTGCAAACATTTTTTTTCAATCTTATTGACTGGTTTTCGTGAAGAATAGTTTTTAAGAAAAGAATACTTTGGTTTCAGGTTAGCTTTAACCAATTTACCATCGAGTCGATTCGCACAAGACTACCGAATTCGTGAGGGTTTTATGTTAGCGCACAAGGAGGAAACATGCTTCTCTTTGCATAAAAAGTTTCTTCTCTGCAGCAATGACAAAGACATTCCAACACTTAAAACAATGAGAACCTACTTCTATTGTTTCTGCATTGTCTCTTGAAAGTGTGAGAATTATTAACCGCTATAAAGTTCATAAGAGACCGAAAACGGCGGTAGTCTTTAAAACCTCGTTTTTGCTCGCAAAGCCTAACGGGTACCCCAATTTTCACGGGTGACGTTTTTCAATGGGTGCATTTCTGTAATGGTATTGGCACTCCCACAGAGTGCAGTGAGAATGACAATGCGTCAGAAGATAGTCATGCAGGTTTAAGTAGGCTTATAGAGAGCTGCAGCTCATGGTTAACCCTGCAACGCCGTGTAGCGTGGATAATACGATTTTGCCAGTGGGTCACTGATAAGAGGGTTGTCGGTTCTACCGGACCACTGACTTTAGAGCAACTTAATAAGTCAACTGAAGTTATTATTCGTTGTGTTCAAAATGAAAGCTTTCCAGAAGATGTCAAGGAAGTGAAGCTGAAAAGGAAAGTCGAGAAATCTAGCAAGCTGGGAAACTTGAGACCAGTGTTAGTAGATGGAGTACTGCGAGTTGGAGGACGATTGCAGAAAGCTGTGGTACTCTCGTGGGACGAGAAACATCCAATGATTCTACCAAAGCGCCACCACGTGAGCCAGTTGATTGTTCATCACTACCACGAGTCTGCTGCTCATAGTGGAAGAGAACAAAGTTTAAGTGAACTGTGAAGAATGTTCTGGATTATTGGTGGAAGAGGTCTAGTGAAGAAGACTATTAGAAGCTGTATCAGGTGCCGAAGAATGAATGCTAAACCCTTGAAGCAGTTTATGGGGTCACTACCAAGAGCAAGGCTAGAGGCATACCATCCTCCATTTACATTTACTGGTGTTGACCTGTTCGGACCATTAACGGTCAAGTGGGGGCACGGAACCGCAAAACGATGGGGATGTTTGTTCACGTCTCACGCTGTGTATTTGGATGCGACGCCCTCACTCGAAACAGTTGATTTTATTATATTTCTCCACCAAAACATAAGCAGAAGAGGACCACCTAAAGAGATTTGGTCTGACAGGGGCACTAACTTTGTAGGAGCAAACAGAGAGTTGAGAGAGTCTATTGCGCGTTGGAACGAAGAGAAGATTGATCGCCAGTTGCAGCAGAAGGGTATCAAGTGAGTCTTTCAGCCTCGTGCTGCCCCCCATGCGTCCGGAGTTTGGGAACGTCTTGTAAAGATTACGAAGAAGCATCTAAAGAGCACAGTTGCAGATAGGCTACTCAGTGACATTGAACTTAGAACGCTGTTATTTTTTTTATTCTATGTTATTTTATTTTGCCACACACAATAAATTACAAGCAAAATAAAAGCGATAATAAATAGGTTAATTAACATTAAATTTATAATTTGT
>JBBMOI010000008.1:16595000-16640000 GCA_038088405.1 Porites divaricata | reverse complement strand
AAAGATTAAGAGCTATTTTGTCAAGTTATGTAATAAAACTTGTGGCACAACGCGATTCAGAATAGAAGGATTCTACTTAAATTTGTACATTGATGCTGAATTCGCATTGCGTGACACCGGCTGCTCTGATAGTAAAAAAAAAATCTTCATGATCCTACAAATGACAATTTTTCTTTACTGACAAGAAAACGGATCTGAAGTAGGATAAGCATATAGAAGGTTAAGTTTACTTTTCCACCAACATTTTGTATTATTAGTCTCGGTCGGTCGAGAGCTGTAGGCCAGTAGTTGGCCTTCTTGGTAAGAGTAGGTCGGGAAAAATACGCTTTTTATTGCTCTCTACCCCAGCCCCTCACCCTTTTTCCTTCTCGCATTTCTCTGAGGGTCGCCCCCACAATTTGAACGCCTGGAAAAGACTATTCGACATACGTCAGTCGCGTTCTAAACGATAGTTTTTGTTTCAGAGATACTGCATTAACGAGAACCATGCTTCTTCTGTCTAGTGACATTTTGCAACGGGAAGGTCCTTCACACATTCATCTTTACACAATATACATGGGACGAGGGTACAAGGTAGTCCTTGAAGAAAAATAAAGAAATTATGGACTGGAGTTCAAAGAAGTAAAATCAACAACTAGAATATGGTTATCTGCTATTCACGTCTACGCCACAATAAGTATCGTAATGTAAATTCTTATCTATGCAAGTAAACTGTTATTTGCCCTTAAAACAGTGAAATCAGCTGTGAAATGTACATTGTGTCAAGTTAGTGCCCGGATATCTTTAGGAATTTTATATTAGTAAAAATTATTTGATGTATAAATCTACCAGCCTTCGATCACAAATCTGATTGTCTATGCACAGCACTAGTGCTATACTGGTAATCCTGTACGCTATCAACTCCGCGATGGACAGTGAGTGAGGTGACTGAGTAGCCTGACAGTGTTTGGTTGTAACCTGTTCAAACCACCACTAAGTAAAACCGTTTGCCTGCCTAGTTGTTAAGTTTTGGACCACTAGGGGATTTATATTTGACTATTTTAGAGAAATTTGTACCAAGCCTTCGCTTCCTTGCATGCAATCTCGCTAGTTTTTTGTTTTATTTTGTTTTTTTCATAAGGATCGTGAATTTCTGAAACACATGCATGCCATATCAGTCATGTAAGCATCAATACTAAGTATTTGAATCTATATATTCGATATGCAGACATAAAAGCAATAACACCCTCTCAGTTGGCTCAACAAGATTGTCCGTGGTAGGCTGGTGTATCAAATGAGCACCGCACCGGAGTAGCAAAAACGAAATGATAAATGCGGTAGTAAAATCGATATTAACATGAATTTGGATTCACAGTCCAGTTCGCAGTCCAGTACCAGTGCTGGATTCCAGTCTCTCTCAGTGGAACGTGGATTCTGGATTCCATTCCTTAGTGGAATTTCGGAGTACTTGAGCTCTATTCTGGATTCCAAGCGCAAAAGTTTCCCGAATTTTTGATTCCACAAGCAAGAATTTCTCAGATTCTAGAATCCGGATACCCTTATATGGGGCGAAGTACTAGTCAAACATTTTCGAACCTATTACGCTTATATAATCAAGCAGTGGGAAATTTACTTTTCTTCTAACGTTCGATTTTAAAATGTGATGGATCGGAGTAACTTTTGGTCAATGCAGCTTTTTCAGACTGGACCACATTTTAAACTAGAAGAGGTTTGGTTCTAAAACGATAATTTTTCATCTTCACATCATACACTTAACACGAATGTTCGGGGCAGTGGGAAATTAAATGAAACTTGGAAAGGTATCTTTTACTTGCTGAACTTATTTTTGAACAGTATATATATATCACTGGCAAAGGGAAAAAGGAAATTTTAACATAGTTTTGGTGGGAAAATGAAGCATATCTTACTTAAGAGTAGCAAGTTATTTGAATAACTGAGGATTTTGCTGTGACAGCGGTTGGTACTGTCACACAACGCAAACTGAACATTTGACTAAATTTGAGTTGAAACCTTCAATTCTGAACCGCAGTGCCACAAGTTTTATTGCATAATTTGACAAAATAGCTATTAATCTTTAACTAAAACACGTTTTTAGGTCTAACTTAGGTGCCACACTGGAGAATTTTCTAATGATTTTGAGGCAGTATGTTATTCGTGCATTTTGCTTTCTTAACTGGATTAGTGAAATAAAGACGACCTGAGTTTTTGCTGATTACGGAAAGATAATGCCTAAATGGTACTGGAATAACAAGAAGCAATATGCTTCCACATGAATGCAAATAGTCTAGGATTTGATGACCCGAAGTAATTTTAAACGATCGTTAAGAAACCCGTATAACAGAGACTAAAATTTGCATATTTTAGCCGTGAGCGGTCGTCCAGTAATGAACTGCTGCGAATGGCAGTAAAATAAACAACTTGCTCATTCTCACTGCAATTTCGTTATTAAGATGGATAGTAGTATTGATGGCAAAAATATGAGGCAAAAGTTTTGTCGAGTTCGAAATCGAGTAGGGCGCTTTTAGGGAGACTGCCTCTCAAATGAGGTATTGTCAGTTTCTTTTCTTAGTTTTTTTTGAAGTTATAACTGGACTGATGTTTTCTGTACAAACAATCTGCTGTAAACGATAATCCCACAGGTATTTGATTTTGCATTAAACTGGTTTTCCAAACTCCAGAAATTCTAAATGGAGACGCTTGTGATTTAAATTGTACACACTAATGCCTATTGAAGCTACCTTTTATCAGTAGATTATTTAGTGATGCTATTATATACCACCCGTTTCTTTCTTCCTTCTAAAAACCTGACATACCAGTTAATGATAAAAGCGTTAAGTGGACTACGTTTTAGGTTGTTTACTAAGAGATGTCGGTCCTGACGATCCAAGGGGACTCATTCTTTGGACATGTGTTTCTTGATGTAAACTACAGAATCCTGGCCACCAGATGCTACTCTGTTTTTTTCCATTTGGCCTTGGACTTGGTTTTGAACAATGCAGATGAGTTATTTTCACCAATGTTTTGACAAGAGGTACTGTACAACACTCCCGGGGTACTCAAGAGATGTTCATACAGGGAGGCTCTGCCCAATGGCCTAACCCCCTAACATTTTATCTAGCATTTTTAACGAAAAAGGTTCCTCTTTCAGTAGTATAGGACATAAGGGTGCGAGCGCATTTTCCATATTTTTGCCTCTTTTGGGGGTCATGTGAAGCATGTTTATACCATTTTCAAATCCTATTTGGGCCTCATTTGATCGATTTTATTGTACATGATGGTGCAAGCCATTTTCCATATTCTGGAATTCCTGGAAGTGGCCGACTGGGTTTTTCCTGGAATTGGATACAACCTTCAATTTTTTTGGGGAGGAGGGGGTGTCAAAGTGAAATTCTATTTTAAATTACTTTGGGGTGGCTGATTGGGAATTCCTGGAATTTGACCTTGGATTGGAGAATTTCTTGACAGGAAAACTGGTTTCATTGATTAGAACCATGTATAGTTTCATCATGGAACCATGTGGCATTATTAAGAGTACAGTTAAAACAAAAGATAAGTGTCAAAAGTGCACTTAAGTTGTAAGAAAAGTGTTAAAAGTACACTTAAGTGGTAAAATTGCAACCATAATTCTCATAATCAGGGTGTTGAGCAACCGGCCGAATTTTCAGAATCTGATATATTTTAACCATCTATATACAAATAGCAGAGATTTTAAAAAAGGGTGTGCCAATATGATTCCAAGACAAATAGGTGTGATCATGTGCATATACCAACAAAGAATAAAAAAAGTGCAAACATCAGCAAAAAACAAGAATCAGGGCCAAAAAGGGCGTACATTGCCAAATACCCAGGGCTAAATATCACATGGGGGTACCAGTGCAAATTATTAAAAAGTGCATACATCAACAAAATCAAAAAAAATCAGGCAAAAAATGTGAGGTAAAGAAATGCTATTGAGAGGGCCCAAACGAGCGAAAACATGCACGAAGTGGGATGTCTGAGTAATATTGAAAAAATGCGCTGGTACCCCAATGTTCTACACTACAGACAACTCCAATGTCATTACTGTTGTGCTGTTTTTCATGGCTGTGGTAAAGGAAATGAAGAAGAATTGGAATGCCTGCAGAGACGTGCTGCTGGGATAGTGCTAAAGACGGTGCATTTGTCCACTCAAGATATGGTTTCCGGTCTTGTTTGGGACCCTCTTAAGACGAGAAGAGAGAAGCATATCGTCAAACTTGTCAGGAATTGTCTTGATGGACAAGCTCCAAGTTATTCTCAGATTATTTTCGACGGCGAACTTATGATATTCATGACTATGACACTAGGTCTAAGGATAGGTTATCTATTGATAAAGTCAATCTTGAGTTGACTAAGAGGGCCTTTTTTTTTTATAAGGGGGCTACCCTTTTTAGCGCAGCTCTGGCGGGCGAAGCCCGCCTGCGGAGCACCATGAATAAGTAAATCTACCCATCCCAGAAAATTTGATAATCATGTGACCATACACCACCCGCCCGCCCACTGCCCGTCCGCCTGCACCACAGGGTAATCAGTGTTCAATCCTCACACTTTCTACCTAGTTTGGGAGCACAGGAAGACTGATATTTCACACATATATTGCACATCAATGTTCTGATCAATTGACAGCTGTCAAAACAGGGTATCCGCTGACCAGTATCACTGACCGTATCACGGGCTCAGGTGTTGACCAATCGAGGTCGAGTATCTTTTTTAAGTTATCCGCTGACAAGTTACTAGTTTTCAAATGATTGCAGGCTCAAGTTTAATTTTTTTAATTCATATGAAATATGTTGTTTTTTATGTGCCGTACAATTAAAATTGTGATTTCAAACTGACCTCGAAAGCTAAAATTCAGCAAGTTTGACAGGCAGGGAAGACATGCCAGTTGCTTTTTGACTTTTCTCACCAAGGTCACGCGTTGGTAACGCTCTACGTCCAATTTTTATGTTGTGATTGGTCAAAATTTGACAGGTGAGTTCATGCGGAAAATTTATGCAGCATCTTGAAACCTGTTTACTTTGACAGCTGAAGCTGACAGAGTTTTGTGTCAACTTGTGATGTTTTTAACTGTCTTTTTCCACTGAATGTACAAAATGAAATTCAGCTGCTATCAAGAGTCTTCTGTTATTCATGGCTAGTTTGTTTATTGGGTTTTTGATTGAGAAATACGTTGCTTGTTAAAGTTGGAAATCCGATTTCGGATGGCATCGTTTTCCTTTTTCACATTGCTTGATGCGTGAGAGGGTTGAAAAGTCTGAAGCGATTCTGGCCTTACTTGATAGTTTTCAGTGCATCTCGAATGGTAAGCCTGAGTAATTATTGTATTTGACGTTTGTTCTTTATATCTAATTTAATGAAGTCGAGCGTAGTTTATGCGGCTATTTAGTTTATGCACGTTTTTAATTGTAAGATTTGAGACAATGATCTGACCGAGTATAAAAGCCTTTAGCCATTTTCTTACCGCGAATAAAAAGAAAACGTTCCAAAGAATATTTCGTTATAATTCTGGCTGTAAAAGAAAGCTTTGAGCGATTTTCTTGCCTCGAGTTCATCTTTGAAAAAGCAAACACCGGGAAGCCGGCTTACAAAATGAAAAACATAACCAACGATTTTCTGAGACACTTTAATACTTGTCTTTGTGAATGAAAATTGTCGTCTCTGTATATGTTTCACTGAATTATTGTCCTTTTTTTTATTGTTGGTAGTCTCTTTTGCAATTTTTATCGCTGTGCTGTTTGTTTTCAGTCGCTCATGAACATCGCTTGCATGCAGGAGTAGTCAAAATGCCGCGCGTATCAAACGCTTTTGAAGATTACACATCGTTATAAAAACATTAAATAAAAAATAAACATAATAAATTCTTTCAGTATGTTGAAGCGTATAACTCTATTAATCATAATTTAAACAGTCGACTTTGGCGCTTGTAAAAAGTGAGAACTGGCTAGCCGTATAGGTTATTTTGGAAATTTCTTTAATGGTTTCGCTAAAAGCCCACACGTGCTTTGATCGTCCTGAATATTGAGTGAGTGGAATTTGTATTGCAAAATTGTGAAATACTGCATTCTGTCCGAGGTCTGTGTGATAAAAACAACGCCTCATGGTACTGTTTCACCTCAGATGTGATATATAAAAAGTATAAAAGGTTGGTTTGCACGTCCCCAGACTTGTTGGCAAGATTTTGTAAAGTAAACTTGGCGAACGCAAAAAATTTCGCCTGACTTGTTTTCCAGGCCTAATCTACTGTGATCAAGAGCCCGCGCTCTTAAGGTAATTCCCTTGAAATTGTTCTACTATCAAACTTTTTTGAAACTTGGCATAATGAACATTCATGATATGAACATTAAAAAAATGCAATAAAAAGATGGGGTCACCGTGCTTGTTTACACGTCAGCGGGCTCTTAAACTAGGGTATTTTTACTGGTTGCATATTAAAAATTCGAATCCCCTTCTTACAGAATAAAGTCTTTGTTACTTGAAACACACAAAATTTTATCTTGCAAATAAAGCTTCTTTTATTCAACTAAACACTATTGCTTCATTTAATTCGTTTTTGAATGCCTGGTTGTGGGGCATTGCACTTTTTTGGACAGTTCCGTGGTTAGCTTGAAGTCCTGGCCTTGACCCAAATACAGCAAATACGAAACTATTTTCCCCCCAAAAATCATGTACTATCAAACTTTTTTCTTCTTCAAATATGTATTTTATTAGATTATACTTAGCAAATACCTGGGGAAAAAATCGGGGGTCACCGTGCTTGTTTCCTCACAAACTGCTGTGAAAGGTGGTCTGGATGGACAATTTGCTCGGCGGGGACTGGGGCGAGATACAGAATAACGCCCATCGTGTTCGAAGTATGCACTCGAGATCAAGCTTTGTTTTCGGTTGTTTTTATGTGTTGGATATCGCCAACACAGAAATTCAAACTTGAAAAGAGCACATTAAATACGAAGGAAGGAGGTAAGTCAAGATTTGACAAGATTTTGGAGTTATGAATCTTAATTTTGAGCTATTTTATAGCGCTGGCGTTCTTTTTAATCCCAGTGAGCTAGGGTTCGATTTTTTTATTGTTGCATAATAATGCTTGACAAAGAAACTTGAAGAAAAGACTATTGATTCCTATTCTTCATACGTTAGCTTGTTTGGTTTCTATACACAGCAAAATGTGAATTCAGCAGCAAACTTCGCGTTTACATCAAAGATTGGTCTACCTCGCGTGGTTCTGGTGCTACGGTGGGTCTTGCGGTGGGTCTCTTCACTCTCGGAGTTTGAACAACATATGTACAGTAACGATCCTAGGCCAGATACTGGCTCGTTAATGTAGTTGGAGAGCCGTAGAAATGTCCCACAGGCTTCACAGCCCCCATAATCCAAAGCCTCAGCCAGGATATTTTAATAATTCCATAACTCGACAGCCGTGAAGTGAAAAACCACTGTAGACTTTGGGATCACACACATTTCTGTCATTTTCTTATTTTTCGATAGCAAATCAGGAAGCTGTAAGCTGATCTGCGGCATTATTAGTGCGAATAAAAGCTTTAGCTCTGCAAAAGTAGCCCTTGTTTGTTCTTTTCGCGCTAGTGGGAAGAACTGCTGCCATCTTGGATGTCCCAATATTATGCGCAGTAGAGGGTGTGCAGTGCAAAACAAGGAAATTACCTTAAATGTGATAGAAGGGGTCTTGACAAACAGCGAGCCAGCGAGTCATGCGAGTCATCATGTCAAATGCTTGGCCTTTTTCTAGGATTTTCCAATGGCTCATATGATGACTCACATGGCTCAGACAGATGTTAGTTCCCAGTCCATTTTCCTTTCTTCGGCTTTTGTATTTGGCACAAGTTTTCGGTATCCTCGCTCTATCTCCTTTCAATATCGTTTTGTTATCTGCTTTCATCTTTTTCATCGTTTGTTAAGGTAATTTTGTATTGTTTTGTTGTCAATAAATTTTGAGATTTGATGTTTTACTTATGAGTGTAGTCGCAAACGATTGAAAATTCATGCATATTATTTACATGTTATTACAGATTCATGGCAAATCGACATCTACAAAGCCTCCTGGAGGCCAATAAGCAGGGATTAACACTATGTTATGACCCGCCTGCTTCGAGAAATCTACGTTTTTATCATTGTCTGACTCATTAAATGTGAGCAAGGAAGATAAGAAACTCGTAATATGACGTTTGGATCACACTTCCATAACAACCACCTTGTTAAACCTTCGTTTAGCGAATTCTCAAACCTTTGTCAAATGTTGGCGAATTTTTCTGAAGCTGAATTTTAAACGACTGTTGTTTTGCTAAGTTGTTAAGCTTGTTAAGACGTGCCATTTGTATTTTTATAACTCCGAGGAGTGCAACAATCTTTGGAATAAATACGTTACTTAGTTACCGAGGCTAGTTTTGTAGTTTACATTAAAAAAATTATTTTATACTGACTCGCATGGCTCGCATGGCTCGCATGTTGACTCGCATGACTCGCTGGCTCGCATATTGTACACACTCTGATCGAAGATGATTGCTATTTTTTGGGTGTATAAGGCTATCAACACGATGTAAGATTAAGTTCACTCTTAGCTTGGACTGTTTGCAAATTACTGTTCTCTAAAATCACTTAACCTTTCCCTCAAATTAGTCACATGAATGTGTTCTCAAGTTAACTGAATTGTGGAATACAAGTTTATCGTTTGATTTAAATAATACATTCGAGTTAATAGGAGCTTCGCTTTTAGCCCTGGCTAAATCTATATATTAATGATTGCATGTAGTTCTGTTCATAAGGAGGCTACCTTCTTTTTTTATTGATTATAATTATGTTCTGTATCCTAGTTTCGTATATAATTAATGTTTTCATCTTTCTATTTATTTTTATACAGGACCCATATTGATAGCAGTTTTTATAACTGAAATGGTCATCCTGTTTAAACATATTATTATTATTATTAAAACCCTGCTCATGACAAATTTTCACCTTTATCTAATAAAACTGTAGTGGCAATGTTTCCAAATGTTTGTCTATGGCGACGTAGTTATGCTCAAAATTGGGAGGTATTGACCATAAAAAACTGTTAAAATTTGGGCAACTTGCGAGAATTTTTCGGGCAAATGGTGTACCGCCCCCCCCTCTGGCAAAAAATTGCCTGTACGCCTATGAAAACAAACATAACTTCATTCAAAACCTCAGTCACCTCTTCTTTCCTTTCTTTACTTGAACTGTTTTTCGGTGTTTTGTTCAATGGCAAGGTCTATTGCGTTGTCAAGTACGCCATATATCCGTTACTGATTTTATTTTTCTTTCCATCAAGATCTTCTTTTATTTTTGTTTTACAGCATTGTAGTGAGCTGGCCTACTTGCCGAGTTTTTGATTCTCTGTTTTCTTGAAGATATGCACGACCCTTTTGATTGCAAACAGGAAATCAGTAATACACATTAAAGGCTGAAGACATCCCACGTACTTGTATTTGGAAAGAAGTCCGCAGAAAGTAACTTTGGGTGGAAGCCGTGCTAAACACTCTGCAGGTCCGCTTAAGGTCTTCACTTGCAATTTTTGTTTATCCTGCAACGTCTCGCTTTCATGACCAGGTACCAGTTTTTTCCCGCGTATTCGCCATTTGTGAATACGGCATATTGGGTTTTTATTCCGAGTTTTCTTCCCGGGAAGTGTATCACTGCTATGCATTTCTTCTAGGTTGTTCTCTTAGCTTCATTTCTTTGTTTTGTCCTTTCATTGTTGTTTTTAATCTGCACTATTTCATTTGTCATGTTTTCTTAACGTCGGTGCATGGCTCTAAAGAAAGAAGGATGACAGATCGAGGTCTAGGCCTCACATCAACTGTACCGTTGGTATAACCATCATTTATCCTTTCCTCTTTTAAGATAACTATTTCTCTGTATTATTTCGCAGAAGATTATGGCATTCCATCGCAGAGAAAGCACATAGGAAAAAAATGGTCGAACAGTTGAGCAAGACCGAGAAGTCCGGGCCGGAAAGATGGGCTTAATGGCTTAAAGACAGCTACACCACTGGTATTAAACAAAGAGAAAAGCACTATGGAAGAGGTCGGTATCAAAGTTGAACAGGTGGTGCAGATGCTCCACTGACGGTTCACCGATATGTTACTGACACACTTCTGTTACTATCACAGCCGACTGTCGATTGACGGAAGACTGATGATGGGCGATACAGCGACCGACACTTGGCCAATACTTGACGGATACTACACTGATACTCGACCAACACTCCGCCGAAATATTGACCGATACGTCGACCGACACTCAAATGATTTTCGGCTGCTGCTTGACCGATACGGTCTTTATATCGGCCGATATGAGCTACAAGATCTGTAGATCTTATAGTTTATATGAATTTGTAATTTTGACATTAAGTTTAAGATTATTGGGTAAGTTATTGTTGAGCTGATTTGTAATTGCTATTCCAACTGTCACTATGTAGTTTTTAAAATTTTATGGTTCAGACATTTTGTTAACAAAGTGCTGGTCCTCACTGTCCATTAGGCACCCAGCATGAGTCACACTCTGTTGTTGCGTTTTTTATTAGGCGCTTAGTGAGCTGTACAGATGGTAGCAATGATGGGCTTGTCACGTCACTTAATGTTTCACTTGTTATCAAGAGAGAATGAGCTAAGATAGCGAATCCCTGTGCCCTATGATTATTTTTTAAAATCTTTTTAAAGTTTGCAGGTGTGCTGCAAAGGTTATTTTTGTCTGTTGCTTCCGTGACCGGCGTGGTCTACTTTCACGTGAACGTGACATGTTTTGCCGCCAGACATTTCAAGTATGACAGGCATTATAGTAATTAGGGCCAGGAGCTGATACTAATCGGCTACTGTTGTACACGTTTTCGATCAGCGCGTTCCGCTCACAATTTAGGAATGAATTTCATTTACAGAGGGATTGCAGTATTGGAGTTCACATTTCACTTTGAGATTAAAGATTGACGTTACTTATAGCTGGTAGCCGTAAGTAACAAATATTGAATTCTGACACGGTGAAAGCGAAACACGAAACCTTTAATAAGTTGCTGGCTTCAATTGTTTATGCAAATGTGCAAGATAATTTTTCTCTTTTTCCAGGAATATTTTTCGTTCAGAAACAGTACATTTGCCTTTAAGAATTATTCTGGAGAGTTTCAAACTGCATTACTTCTTACTTGCGATGACTATTTCGCTGTGCGAACACAAATCAGGTCAGATGCTTCAGGCTGTTAAACAGTCGTTAACCTGGATGCCACAGACGGTTTCTGGTTTTGGTCAATTCTTTATAGTGAGCGGTGTGCCCACATTTGTCTAGCGCCCTCTCAAAATTCAACCCACTTTGAACCTACTTTGAACCTACTTTCTCGTTACGTGTCCACGGTTGGACCAAAACAACGGTATCACAGCTCGCGGGTGTGCGTAGATGTTGCGGGAAGAGACAGTTGTTGTTTTAATACAATAGGTTGCTGGTTGCTTATATACTGATATAGACAAAACCTCAATAAGCAGTTTTCGTAGAGTCGGAACCACTTTCTCCGGCCAACTCCCACGAGACAGAACCATTTTGCTCTTCGACAGCTACTCTGGCCAGATTATTCCATGTAGAAATCTTTTCACTCGTCGACAAAAGTAATACCAACTTTGCATGTCATATTGGTTGCTGTGCATGATCAGGAAGTGAAATGAATTACCCGCCAAGTTTAAAATTACATGATGCCACTCTAACTGACCAATAAGGTGGCATCCTTAAAATAACCACGCCGTATGACACAGAACCAAGAATAGATTGAAAATAATTTTCATGGGAAGAGGGTCATGTATGGGGGATTCGCTCTCTTAGCTCATTCTCTCTTGCTTGTTATGCAAATCAGCTAACAAATGGTAATTAATGTGCATGTGCATCAACTGTGTTGAACACTTGGAAGGGTCCCATGGGTGTCCACTTAATAAAAGTTTTTACTGTACACATACAAACCTGAAACAGCTCTTTCCAAGCCTCCAATAAAGCACGTTCAAACTTTGCAAGTTCGTACTCTGTTCTGAAGGAGATAAACCAAGAAGACTCTTTGCCTCCTTCCTCGCTGCGCTCAAACTCCTTAAAAACAGACAGTGCAATGCTTTAGACTAAAGGAATAAAATGGCCGAAAATTGCTCTGTTACTAGCTAATTTACATCAACTTTCATGCTTCATGTCATAACTTCGCGGCCGCAGCATAAACTTTACGATGCCTAATTAAAATTGGACAAAATTTTTTGTTTGTCTTGAAAGGTAGCTTAAACTGATGCCAATATATTCAATATATAGCCTGTACATCGGTATGTATGACCCTTTGCTTATCATACATGATCGTTTGGTTGATTTCCACAATGAAGAATGAAACAAACTTCAACTATATCTTGTACTTTTATAAGTCTTTTCATTCCTACAGCCAAGTAAAGTTTTCAAGATCAGCAAACTTTCAAAGAGATTTCCCTATCTGGTCTGTGTAAACAATTAAGCATGCAAAGCTAGGTCTGGCCTTCGAATGTAGAGGATACTCATTTGAGTACGCAGATCACGGCAGGGCTCTTTCATCATGTTGTTTTGTTGATGGTAAGTGACAGGTGGTATTGCGAATAGTTTTTCTTGGTTGAAATCTTTAATGTGGTTCAGGAAAGTGAACAAGAGTAACATTGCGGTGAGGAATTACAGACAGAAATTAACAGTGATGAACAGGGGTCAATTTAATAAAATTTTTACAAGTGTAATCTACAAGGGTAAGCTACTGTTTTAGAGTATGAAAACAATAGCTACACTTGTAAATTACACTTGTAAAGGTTTCTTAAATTGGCCCCAGGTTAAAGCAACATAGAGGACACCTCGAGGCCAGGTAATTTTTTCCAGAATATTTAAAAGTTAAAACCTCTCGGAAATAATTGAAGTCAACGGGTTCGTCGACACTCAGATGTGGAACACCAAATGAGATATTCCAACCGATGCATGAGGTTAATAAAGAGATTGTCTAATCGAGTGGAATGACTTGTGATGAGTGATTACGTACATATATTATTTCAGCAGTTTGTTAATTTTATTGGAACTAATTGATGTATACAATGTCACAGTTCAAATGAAACTGAAATTGATTTTCAGTCCTTTCCGCTGAACGGTGCCGAGCTGGAAAATCAACCTCATGTCACGCTGCTCTTGTTGTGTGTTTGTTCCAGTACATAGAGCCACACCAAGCACCTGGACATCAGAAATGCGGTGGTCCATGGAGTTGAATGTTGGGCCATAGCAAACCCAGGAGCGTTGTTACGTATAATTCCCAAATGTTCGCTAAAACGAGTCCTGAGGTTTCGCCTAGTCTCACAAATGTAACGTGGGCATCGATGGCAGGATATGTAATAGACAAGATTCTAGGACAGGCAGGTGAAAAGGTCACGGATGTTAAAGGCAGATTTAGAACCTCGTATCTCAGCTCACGGAACTTATGTGATAGCAGGTGTTGCTTCAAAGATGCTGACACGCGCAGGAACCAGGCTGCTCTGTAGAAGAGTGATCTGTGGAATGGACCAATGTGTTTCTTAAACTGACGTCACAAAAGGTGGTTGTGGAAGGACACATCGAGTTTGCTCATCCGTTGATAGAATGCGAAAGTTCTGTAGTAGAAACCGTTGGATTTTGGTGTTAAACGGGTGGTATCTCAGAATCAGGGCATCCTATCAACGGTTGTGTCACTCTGTTTGGACGGGTACAGCGCAGTCTTGATCACTAATTGTTACTACTCTCTCTATATCGTTTTTAAGAGAGGAAGGAGGATAAATGCGGTCGGTAAAGAATGATCGCACAAGGAAGTCATCATCGCTAGAGCAAAGGTGACGCAAGCAGAGAAACTGGACGTTTGTAGTGCTGAGGATGGAAAGAAGAAAATGGAAGCAGTTGTGAGTGTCAGTGTCTTTGTAGTGGACAGACGTCTAAATTCTAGTATCAGAAATGTTTAAGGCAATGTCCAAACCGGGGAGCTCTATTTCAGAGATAGTGGAAGTGAACTGAAAGACCGGGTGGAAGTTATCACCAAAGTTAATAAAGGCCTCCAGTTCCTCTCTCTTGCATGAAGCTGCTCCAACAATTTCGTCGATATAGCTCCTGTGTAATTGGGGAAAAGAGCCTGTGTACTGTTCCCGGATTTGGTACTCAACGTAATGAAAAGGCAGGCATAATTAGGCCCCATTCTGCTCCCATTAGCACTCCTTATTGAAGGAAAAAGCATTTAAAACTTGAATACTAGTTCGGCGAGTCTAATAAGACTACTTGTTGAAGGTACTTTCACGTTACGTGTCTCCAGGAAGTAAGACAACGCCTGCAATCCACAGTCATTTGGAATTACTGTGTAAAGGGATTTAACATCCATGGTGATCAGGAAGGGCTGTCCAGGATCAGTGGTGTCAAATCTGAATGAGTCTAAGATGTGAAGATCATGGTTAGTGTCTTTAACATAGGTAGGAAGACCCCTGACTAGAGGCGACATGACTTCATAAACGTTGAAATGTCTTCCGTTGGACAGCTGCAGGCAGTAACAATGGGTAGACCAGGGTTTTTAGTTTTGTGTATCTTCGGTAGGAGATAAAAACGGGATGTATGCAGTGTGGTAAGGGGTAAAAATAAGATGTTTGGCTGAAGGTGGTTATGCACACATAGCCATCATATCATTGACCATGGATTTAAGCTTTTCCTGATGGAGACGTTTATAAAATCTGTGATCGGAAAGTTGTCTATTGGCCTCTTCATAGTAAAGGGTGCGTGACCAAACGACAACGACTTCACTTTTATCAGCTAACTTTAATAATAATAATAATATTTAGTTTTATTGCGCTATTTCCATTGCTGTCCAATGGTGCTTTACAACAACAATTAATTTTCAAAAAAACCAATTAATAATAATGCACTTTTTAACCTCTGTAACAATCGGTCTAGTAAGATATTATGGTACGGTCTACTGTATCAAATACTGCGGAGAGGTCCAACAGCAGCAATATCGCAGAATATTTGTTGTCGATGGATCGCAAGACATCGTCGTGAACCTTGGTCAGTGCGGTTTCTGTGCTATGGTAGCACTTGTAGGCAGATTGAAAGACCTCATTTAGATTATTGTCTTGCACAGGATTACATATCTAGGTCACTATAACCTTCTCTATGCACTTAGACACAAAAGGTAAGTTAGAATACGACGATAACTGCTGTATTCATCGCCATCTAGCGTGGCCTTCTTGAGAAGAGGTGAAAGAGAAGCAGACTTTAAGCGTGATGGCATCACGGCTTCTGAAATAGACAAGTTACTAATCTTTGTAATAACTGGAAGGAGGTAAGGGAAGTGAGTCGAGATGAAATGATTTACAAACAATTTTTCCAGTTAATCCCTTCATCTCAGTTTCAGTCACAGGCAAAAAAATGATGGAATTTCACCTCACCTCAGGTGCATGGTTATTGAGAGCCATAGTATGTGTGACTGTCGTATCATATCTCTCAACTAGTTCTTCAAGAGATGCCGTATTATTCCTGAAAGGACAAGAGTTCAGTACACCGTCTCGAAGGCGGGACAATTAATTCGTTTACGACTCCTATTTTTAATTTCTTTCTTCTCAAAAGGTTGTTTGGCCAGCATGATTTTACAACGGACAGCACCATGATCTGACACATTAGGGACAAATACAGCTAACTTATGTACCAGATTATACTAAGACCTAGTGATAAGGAGATCTTATGTGTGGCTATGCTTGTGTATCAGGTCCTTTACAAACTGTGTATAATCAAATGCATTAACAATACTTTGAACATCAACATGGAAATTGAAGTCACCAGCGATAAGTATCTTTCTTGTGTCAACTCCAAATTCCTTCGGAAAACTTGTAAACTCATCAAGGAACAGCTGAATGGTCGTGCGATTTCCATCTGAAGGAGGAGGTCGAAGAACAATCATGATTCTAATCGACTTATTGGATGAGTTTCGTATGTGCCCACGTCTTCGAATGTCCTAAATTTTTGACTGGGTTTCACTTTCAGCTGCAGAAGCTGTTTGAACAGAATACCAACAGCTCCACCCCGATCATCTTTAGCGAAGTGCTTGAAAGAGTACCACCAAGTTGTTAACTCATTTATGGATATTAGATTATCAGGTTCTGTTGGAATTAACCACGTTGTGCCATAATATCGATTTTGTGTTCAACAACAAAATCATTTAAGGTAATTGCCTTGTTCTTGATAGACCTTACATTCAAAAGGCAAAGACAACTGCTTTGCATGGTTAAAATGCGGGAGCCGTTTGAGTACGAGGTATGGTAATTTGGTTATGACGAGTTGTCTGTTGTTGTCCAACTGTGAAATGATTAATATGCCTTCTCATAGTTATGTGCACGGGTATGTGATGAATTTCACCTCCATTGATTCCATAATTATTATTAGCAGGTACAGCTGGATTTGTTGGTTGTGTGATACCAGTGATTTCATGCCATCCTGGATTGCGTTGAACGTCTCTAGAGAAGAGCAGAAGGTTCCTACTTGCAGTTGAATGGACTTAGTGAAAATTTAGACTTCTTGAACCGAATGCATTTTACCACTTGCTTGATTTCTATTGTACCAAGCGCATTGTTGTTCTTGAGGCACAATGGTCCAAACAAGGACTTGTATATCGGGTGCAGAATACCAAACTTGTCACATCACTCCTCCTTATGCAAATTCCAAAAAGTTCACTTTCACATTGCAATTGCCATTGATAAAATAGATTTGGTCTTCTTAAATGGTTGATACTAAACCATTCATGAAATAAACTCAAACTACCGCGTGCTTAAAAAGTAGATAACATCCATGGAGCAATGTGTTTTGCGTATTCTTGCAGTGCTTCTGTTCAGTTTTAGTCAGAAAGTCAGCTATTTCATCTTTGTCATGATACCCGTGAATGCCATTTTTTTGTTCACTCGTTAGTAAACAGCTGGCTAGCCACATCTGGAAACGAGGTTTATCCGTGGTATAAAGCCCAAGTAGCCTCGTTTCCATGTCAATATACCATCGATCAAACTCGATCAATGCCAGTTGGTTATGAAGGATTAGCCGGGGAATTTCAGCCAAACAGAAACGGCAAAATATTTTGAAGAAATTAATAGTAATGACTCATACAGTTTTTTGGGTTTACCTTGGTGTAAGAACCTGTGAACTTTTTCTTTGTTTCGCACCTTTTGCTTTTCTAGGTTCTATTGTGCAGACTTCTTTGTTTCCTTTGTTTTATGCCACTTGTGAATTCAACAGGTTCTTACATCGAGGATGAGCCAGTTTTTTAAATTGAAATGAATTTTTTTAATCGAAATGAGCAGGAGCTTATGAAATGAAATGACTTGTAAATAGTGCTTTGACTGAATATTTTTTCTTCTTTTCCAGCGAAATTAATTGTAATAGGTTTTAATGGTTAGTTTTGTTATCACTAAAAGGTTATTAACTCATACAACAAGCTGTACAAATATGGTCAGTTTACGCGCCAGTTTGAGAATTTTGTGCAGAGACTTCTTTAATGTCTCTATGTCGAAGACATTATTACTGGAGAAGGTGAAAACGATGGAGGTTACTACTTACACGTCAAAACTAACGCAAGACTTGCAAATGGTAGGTTTAATGCAACGATTTTTATTTCCAGTTCCAAGAACTTGATATGTCAGATCAATGACAATGAAAGATCATTAAAAAGGTGTTATAAGGGTACCGAGATCTACACTCTTGATAATTATAAGACAGTAGTAGAAGAAGATGGAAGTCCAGATAACCTGTGGGTTCTGTGATTGCAGTACAACAAGGAGGAAAATGAAATCGTCCTGGGTTTAAAGGAAGTAGCTTAAGATTTGTCGCTGGAAGAGTGGACTCCGACAAAATGCTATTTAGCATAGACCTTGCCTGGTCCCTAAACCTCATAATTGCACGGGGCTGATAAATCTCGGGTCCCATGGTTTGAGCACCTTTTTGAGGCCTAGACAAACTCAGGCAAGTGAAACAGTCTCACTTTGGGCCGAGCTTTGAGATCTACTCCCCCACATGGCTTTCTCGGAAATCAAATCGTTCGCCTTAGGAGCCTACAGCAGTTTCATTGCTTTCGAGGACTACCTTGAGTAATAAATTCGGACAACGAAAAGATTTTTACGGGAGGCTCTAAGATAATAAAGTCCTTGTTCAAATAACCTCAAGTAAGAGGACACCTTGCTAATAAAAGGAGAGAAGTGGACCTCTAACCTGGAAAGGGCCCCATTGTGAGATTTTATATGCCTGGAAAAGAGCGTTAAGCAGAGTTTATAGAGAAATCATAAGAATGCCAGGTCACCGCTGAGCGGTTCCAAACAGTACTGGTTGAAACAGAGGCAACTTGGAACTCCAGGCCCTTGATATTTGCATCCAGTAGTGGAGACATAAAAGAACCAGTCCCTCCTTCCCATTTGTTGTCTATGCCAGACCAAGGAGAATAAATTGAAGTCCATAAATTTCACGCTGAAGATGATAGAGGGAGAGTAGCCCAAAGAAAGACTTAAGGATCATTTCTGGAGACAGGAGAACGGAGTAATTGTTCTCGACTTACGAAATTCCCACAGACGTAAAACAAAACATACCAAAGGTTATACAGCCAGTGTGAAAGACTTGGTCATTGTGAGTGAGGACGGTCTGCATAGAGGACTCTGGATATAATTGGCTGGGTTGGTTAGCAAAATATTAACTTAATAGGCTAATAAACAGGTAGATGATTTAGGGAACTTACATGGGCTTTTAAAGAATGTAAAGAGCAATGTTCGCTAAAGACAGAAGCAGGTAAATTGTTGCACTGAATAATTGATCATGAGAAAAAAGGATAGATGCTCAGAGGACAGGCTAGTTTGAAGCAGGATAAAACTTTTTGAGTATGGGCAACGTGTCCTGGGCATGACAGGGCACAGAAGCCTGTGAGAGTAAACAGAGAGGAGACCCCGTGGGATCTTAAAGAGGGCTGTGAGCCGACTGTCAATCCAACCATGCTCTATAGGGGAGCCATCCCAGGTCTTCAAGAATGTTGGTCATGCGCAGGCACCATCGAGCTGCCTGGCGCTGAATCTTTTTTATCTTATATGAACCGTTATTCTCAATGCCTGGGTGGGGGTCCCAAACACTTGAGCAGTACTCAACCTGGGGGAGGACTAAGCCTTTATAAGCTTTGGCTTTTAACGTTGACAAATTTACCTTAAGTTTCTTTTGAGGAAGTTAAGCATGCGGTTTGCCTCGGTTGTTATGTCGTCAATGTGTCTATTCCACTTGAGATCTTTTGAGAACCATATACCTACTAGGACCTTCCTGTGATCAACCTTCCTTAGTCGAGTGCCATACAGTTAATAAGTATGTTGGATTGGGGTCTTAGACAGCGAAATCACAACACCTCACACTTAGTATCGTTAACCTCCATCCTCCAAGTTGCCTCCCATTTCTGTAGTGCATCAAGGTCATCCTGGACCATGGGAGAAAGGCTATCAGGCCCAGCGGCCTTGTGTAGCTCTGGGTTATCTAATAGCTTAGCGATACCAGCAGTTGTAATTCAAATGGGTGGCATAGATGGCATACGGTTAGGGGTATGGTCGAGGATTCTATCCTGGTACAAGAACAGCCAACCCAGAAAAGTTTCAGCTATTTACAATCAACCCGAGAAATGTTGATACAGACAGTGATAATCAAGATATATCCGTAGATGGGCATGCTATTGAGAGAATGGGGAAATAAAGCTTTTAGGAGTTCAAATTGATGAAAAACTGAATTTTAACAGTCATATAAGTGAACTATGCACTAAGGCCAGTCAAAAGTAGGGGTCCTAGTGCGGCTACGCAACTTGATACCTTGTAATGCTAAACTATCACCTTACAAGTCTTTAATTCTGTCCATATAACCTACTGCCATCTAGTCTGGCACTTTTGCAATGTATCGGCTCGGAGAAAGCTCGAGTGGATTCAGGAGAGAGCATTAAGAGCGGTGTACAAAACCAGATCAGCGTCCTATCAAGAACTGCTAGACCGCGCCAAACTACTGACATTGTACAATAGGCGTCTACTAGACATTGCAACGTTGATGTATAAAGTTAAGCACAGTCTTGTACCTGTGAATATTTCTGACTCAGTATAACTTACGGAATAGTGACTTCGAACTGCCAAGATTCGAGACTGTAAGATTTGGTAGGAATACAATACATCGGACCTCTCATTTGGTCGAAGTTGCCAAGGCACTTAAGAATGAAAGAAACTCTGAAAATAATCTACTCTTTTTAGTGATTTGTATCTGGTTTTTAACATATTATTTTATAGTGTCCCCCGTTAGCTTGCAGCTTAAAACATAGACACTTAAATAAAGTTTTCATTCATTCATGGTCTTGTAGCGAGGATCTTTTGCATGTAGCCTATCCCGTTTCCTCATGAGGCTTTTCAATAAGGGGGACACATATGGCAGGCCACTTCTTGACGTTGAAACCTATGTGGTATGAATCGCTTGATACCAGAGGTCAATTCCTCTTGAAAACTAGACCGCGAATCATTTATTGACAGATCACAGTTGGTAGAATGCATGACAGAAACTACATATTTAGACACATGTTCTTTAAGGCCATCCCAGTCTGCTTTTCTATACAAGGGGACCATCCTTTGTTTTTGCTTGTTGATTGTTGCTTTGATATTACCCTCAACAAACATGGCATTATGATCACTAATACCTGGGACGACTTGAGTCTTTTTTTTTTTTTTTATGACTTGAGTCTTGATGATAAGACTGTCGTTGGTAGTTATAGAGAAGTCTAAGATATTTTTACCCCACCTAGGATTGGTTACTAGTTGCACTAAGCCATGATGGTCAAGACAATCCGCGAATTTTTGGGTTAACTCAGCGAAATGACACTTTGGCAAAGGGTAATTTTGCTTCTAGTCAAATTCAGGGAGGTTCATGTCTCGTGCTATCCAGATATATGATGAGGTCTTGCCACCAATCTGTTGGAGTGATCTCTCAAAGTTTTCTAAACTTATGGCGTTTCCTTCTCCCTGGATATAAAGGGTACAAACATACACCGTGGATGATGAGTTAGAGGTGATATTGGAGTCGCTGAGTACTTCGAAGGAATTTCTTACATCTGTACTGTGATAGAATAGTAGGGGGAGTAATTTGGAGTACAGCACAGTGGACAGGACCAAACAGCAGCACTTCCATTAAAGGCGGTCGGCGAGACTGGCTGTCGGTAAACTGGCACGTAAGTGACTCCAAGTTATGGTTAGTTTGCAAAGTCCACACAAAGGGTAGTCCTTGCTTGGAGCTGATAATGCAGGACCAGGGTTGATCGAGATATCGCTGCTCAAGAACATCAAGAACCACACCAGGCTTCGAGCTGGAGTAGGGTCTGCCATATTGAATTTCACGCGATGAACATTTGAACATGAACACTCTCTCCTGCAAAAGTAGAGTTACTTGAATTGGAAAGAAGACAGCGATTAGTGTTTCCGGTAATTTCAGGTGAGATTGTAGAGATCTTCTGGTTTCTGAGACGTATTAATGACCCACAGAGAGCAATGAAAAGAGGAGAAGAAACCTTTGTGACTCCTATTGCTGGCAACCGCTGACCAATCCAAACATAGGCACGTCAAACGTGCATGAGCTATTTTGAATGCTTCAGTGTAACTTTAATGCTTCGGTGTAACCTTACCAAGAGTGATGAATCTACCTCTTTCATCCTAAATGTAGATTGGGTTTTTGTGCAAAATTGCGTATTGTGGTACATAAATGAAAACGCGAAACGCTCAGCTGAATCGATCCTCAAGCTATATATTCACTTTCTTCTGTCTTTCCCTGTTACATCTGGTGCAAGTTAAACAAATCGTTAAAGTGAAATAAATTTCTACTCACCAAATGTTGATTAGAAGGAAAACTCTAAGGTTTCCTCGGAGTTTCTTAAGCCAAAATGTGACTCATCAAATACTGAATAGTTACAAAATACCAGGATTTTTATCATTGTAGTAGATGGTTGCACCATCATAATTCACGAGGTTTTCACATGCGATTCTACTCAGTGAAACAGTCTTTAACTCCGAGAACTTATTTCTTCATGTTTTAAAATTCTATTGCTTCTCAGAAGACAAGAGCCTTTTTTTAAGGATTTGGTTACAAAAGGAAACAGGTCTTCATACGTCCAAGTTACTATTTATCATTGTGAAAAGCCAATCTGCATGAGATGTACAGTCACACAGCTGGTACGTGAAAGTGTTGGACTTTGCCCCCTTTCGTCGTTCGCACATGAGGGAATTTGAGATATCACACAGTAAACTAGTAAACAGAATTATAAAAATAACTCATGCACACAATTTGCACGTGAAGATGTTGGTCTTCTGCCCTTTTACAATTCGTACGTAAAAAAAAAAAGGCAAATTGTTTTACTACAAAATTTTCTCCAACGATTTTAAGAAATCACCTCAGCTTCATTATAACATCTACAATTAAATTATGTTTCATGCAACGTCAAGGTTGATAACCTAACATTTATTAACATTTGTGAAACAGTCTTTAACTCTGACAACTTATTTCGTCATATTTTAAAAGCCATTGCTTCTTAAAAGACAAGAGCCTTTTTTAAGGCATTGGTTACTAAACGAATCAGGTCTTCATACGTCCGAGTTACTATTATTATTGTGAAAAGCCAATCTGCATGAGATGTACATTCACACAGCTGGCATGTGAAAGTGTTGGACTTTGCCCCCTTTCGTGGTTCGTACGTGAGGGAATTCGAATTATCACACAGTAATCTAGTAAACAGAATTATACAAATAACTCATGCACACAATTTGCATCACTGTTCACACCTGTACCCGTAATAAAAGACGAAAAAATTGTGAAGGATCGAGATGGCGGTCTTGAAGTGCCCTTGTTTGACCTTTACCAATGCCATGTTTAAATAGATGCTAAGATCTCATTGGTTCCTAAGCATCAACTCATAGTACCTTCAACTTTTCAACCTTATTGGCTCTTGCAACAAACATCCCAACATACAAAGCCACAAAGCCACAAAGATACATGCGCTTACACCACAAACATATGAGCTATTTTTTTCAAAATAGCTCAATAATGGAATAATTCATGGCGCAGCGGTGAACTCGACAACACTAAGGGGGAAGGCTACAATATGTACGTAGCTGAGATGCCCAATACAAAGGCTGTATACATTAGAACTAAGCAAATATATGCAAGAGGATTAAACAGCTCAGAACCTTGACCTGCCTTACGGGAGAGTTCACATAGGAGTAGGACGGCGGCCCAGACGGGAGGCTGCACGCAGAGCGCACAGAGATGGAAACATTGATTGAGAATTACTCAATTTAGAACTTTTAGACTTCGTGAACATCTCTTGTGAGGCGGTGAGCATTTTGTTCCTGGACACTAGGCATTTATTTGTTTTCAGATGAAGCTGACTACAAGTATTTAATAGGCCCTTTGCAGGTAGCCATTCATGTGGTACAAAACCGCCGTACTGGTGAGCAAAAGTCGCACTGCGACAAGAGAAACAAAGGAAATTACCATTTAAAATTATGTATGCCTTTTGTTTGTCTTGTCCCAGTGCGACTTTTGCTCACCAGTACGGCGGGTTTGTACCACGTGAATGGCTACCTGCAAAGGGCCTATTGGTCAACCTGGGGAAGAGTGTCAGAGATTTTCCATGGTGCGGTGGGGACCTGGACCCCATCGATCTACACCGCAAGTTGTAGCTGTTGTGTTAGTACGTTGTTTTTGCGTAGTAATCGAGTTACTCTTGTAGCCATCAGTCACAAGCTAAGTCAAAGGACTTAGGATAAAGTGTTAACACACTCATTCACACAGCTCCGTGATGACACAAATGTGACAGTTGTGATGGACACAGCTTGCGATGGACACGTGAAAAGCGCAAGTCCCTTGTTTGATTCTGGTTTGTTTTCACAATGAGGGTTCATCTATAAGTTGTGGGCGTTTTTGATAAAACAATTATTTCCACGCTTGCTCGTCGCTTTTAACTTGTGGTTCCTGAAGGATGGTTAAGCGCTGGGAGCAGGAACTGAAGTAACAAGCTTCATATTTTTTCTACAGCAAAACCTGCCAGAAAAATTAGTCATTTTATTTGGAAACAGCGTCCATTTGGTATAGTGATTAGGCGATCCATAAAATACAAATTCTTTTACTTCCCTCAAGGCAACCAATGTCAATATGGTAGGAGGTAAAATACAGTACGCGAAATAATAATTAAGAACTGAACGCAAACAATGACAGAAACCTTATACTAAATTTTTACTTCTGTATGTATCCAACCAAAGCGAATAACTAATTCCGCTAAATGGCTTTTGTACCCATAAAGGTAAAGGTCTGTAGCTCCACTTTTGCTTATTTTAAGCTGATTTTGTTGTTGTTTTGCTCGCTCACTTCGGCATTACCATTTATACCAAAATGTTAAAAACTTTCCGCCATTAAAAAATCATAACTTTCAAACCTTACCTTGTAATGGTTTATTCTGAAATGAGTCTTTTTAAGAGGTTTTAGGAATCCATTTTTCTCTCACTGTACTCGCTGTTTCTCAAAATTTAAGCTCCATCATACAGAGTCGGCATACATTGCTATAGTCGACCCTGCGCAGCATAAATTGTTTTATTCCAATTTTTCTCTTATAAATATTTATTAATGCATCACATCCTTCTCCCTGGACTTAATTATCGTTATTGTGTGGTTCCTCTCTCCAGGTCTTACGAGGATATAGTCGATAACAGACGCAATGGGAATGTGACTGACTATAAGGTGCAAAGTGATCCGAATTTAACTCAAGCATGGTTCAGCAAATTAGGAAGGGTAGAGCGCTCGACATTTGACGTGTGTTACTTAATTTTTTTTCTTTTGCCAGTTACGATTTGTACTACTTCACTCATCTACGCTAGGTGTAGGAATGGTGACATGGAGTATTCTAGTCTTAGTGGTCGGCAGTTTGTGAAATGGGTAGTCTTCCCCTGGTGTTCGAATGCTGGGTAAACAAGCTATACCTTATCCCCAACATCCTAAATAGGATGAAGCCAAACATAAATTAGATTCGATTATTGTAAACATCAAATGGGTCACCAAAGTCAAACTGGACATGCAACTGAGGTCAGTGTTTAACCAAAGGATGCTGTGGGACACAACTTACATGACACCGACCCCAAAATATCTGAGCTAAATACTGAAATATTATCACTAAAGGAGCAAGTAAATACTGCGAACAATGAGGGAGGAGACCATCAAAAGGGAGGGAGGGGTGTCTCAGGCGTGTCTTGGCAAGTCCACATCTTGTTTATTGGACATTCACAATATGGTCAATTGACAGCTGTCAAAACAGGATTGCACTGACCAGTATCACATGACCATATCGCGAGCTCGTGTCAACTCATAGAGGTGACGTGATTTATTTGGAAGCTGTCCGCTGACCATTTGTTTTATTACATCGCGATCAATGTTCAATCTCATAGTTTCTAGCAAACACTGGGAAGCCGCCTGAAACATAAACTTAAGCTTTAAGCTTGAAGACTCAGGATTTTTAGAGACACTTTAATAGTAGTCTTCGTGAATGAAAATTGTGGTCTCTGTATATGTTTCACTGAATTATATTTCTTGTATTGATTGTTAGTAGTCTCTCTTGTAATTTAATCGCTGTACCGCTTGTTTTCAGTCATTCAGTGAACATTGCTTGCGGGAGTACTCAAAATGCCGCGTGCATCAAACGCTTTTGAAGATTACACATCGATAAAACCATTAAATGAAAAATAACCATAATAAATTCTTTATGATGTTGAGGCGTAACTCTGTTAATGTTCACTCAAACACGACCACAGCTCGCTCTGCAAAAGTGAGAACCGGCTGGCCATATATTCTAGGTGATTTTGGATATTTTTTACAAGTGTTTAGCTAAAAGCCCACGCGTGCTTCGATCGATTGCCCTGAATATTGAATGAGTGCACTTTGTATTGCAAAATTAAGAAACACTACATTCTGTCCGAGGACTGTATGATAAAAACAGTGCCTCATAGTACTGTTTCACCTCAGATGTGATGTTTAAATGGTATAAAAGGTTGGTTTACACACACCCACATTTGTTGCCAAGATTTTATAAAGTAAACTTGTCGAACGCAAAACATTCGGCTTGATTTTTTTTCCAGGCCTAATTAATCAACGGTGATCAAGAGCCATTATGGCTCTTAAATGTGATTGAAGATGATTGCTATTTGGGGGGTGTACATCTGGGGCTATCTTGGCTGTTTGCAAATTATTTTTCTCTAAAATCACTTAGCCTTTCCCTCAAAAGTCACATGAATGTGCTCTAAAGTTAACTGAATTGTGGACTACAAGTTTATTGTTTGCTTTAAATTATAAATTTATTAATGGGAGCCTCGCTTTTAAGCCCTGGTTAAATCTATATATTAAGCTCAGGCGTACCATTAACTAGGTGACAATACAAAACTTTTTCTTAATGTAAAAGGGCACCTGATGTCTTCTAAACAATAACTAAAATATATATATAATCAATCTATCGGTTAGTGTCAAGCAGCCGGAAGTGACAACGGCATATACACCTATTTCAATTAAGGTTGCTCCTGTGAACCTGTTTATGTTCATTGAAATAATGGAGACCGTTTGTGAAAAGGCATTCAAGAGAGCTTTCAAGTCAAGTGGCTGCTAAAATTCTTAAGCATGAGCGAGCTGAAAAATTTCATTTTTAAAATGTCACGGTAAAAAATTAGAAGCCTCTTTTTTAACAGAGGCCTGCCCGATTAAGCTGGGTTTTTGCATGGGCCAGATTGCTGATTATTTCAATAACACAAATCAACATGTCTTTTTTTTTTATTCAAAGTAATTTATTGTATTGTTGTCCAAAATTCCCACGTGCATGAGCCAAGTAAACTCGTTGAAAATTTGCAGCATTTGCATATTACCACAGACAAAAACCTAACCTCAAATCACTGTCTAAAATTAATAAAAAGCCTAGGATTCAATGTTTGGAATACATTGTCTTAAGTAACGTTCTGGCATAGCATAGAAGCATCAGCAGCGCTTCCTTTCTAGGTTTCTAGGCTCGTTGCAGGCACATAATTTACTAGACTTCCTACAATAATGCACCGCGGGCTATGAAACTTGGATCATGCACCATTTTTCTCTGAAGCAACCTTAACTGACCTAGGTGTATACCTCTGCATCTTGGGGTTGCAAACAGAATCTTGCTCACAGACCTATTGCAACCTTGAAGCCAACCTGGTGATACTGAAAACCGGGGGGGGGAAGAGACGAGGTCTGGGACTGAGAAACGATGTTCTCACAACTTGCAAAGCGATCACCCTGCGTGATGGCCAGTGGATAATTGCAGCATTTTTCCACAGTAAATATTTTTAGACTTTTTAGAAGCAAGAACCGAACCGGCAGAGGAAATCAGAAATGCTTAAAAAATTGAAAAAAATAATATCATGCATCTTTGTTCTTCTTGCATATCGTATTTGTCTTTCGGTACTGAAATTGCAGGGGAAACTAAAACGCAACCGCGTTAGATCTTAACTAACAACAATGCGCTCGATCGATTTATAGGTTACATCGTTTTTGCCGAGCAAGGATAACTTGATGCTGATAAAAATTACTGGAGAAAGTGTCAAATTTATCGGAAGCAAGAATATTCGGAAAGCTTTATAAATATGAGCTTACAGCTCTACATATCATAACTGAATTAACATCAGATAAACATTCACACTTGATAACATTTCACTTCGTTTATTATGATCAGTCAACACCTTGAATCCAAAGTTAAAATTCAAAACGATCCTAATAAACAAATCAGAACTACTACTGAATGCTCTGTACCTTGAAGTGACTTTAACTTTCCTATGGTTTGCTGCAAAACACTGCTCAATAGCTCAACTCTTCGGCGGTTCTTATCAGTACGGAGCTATATGTTGCATATTCCAAACTCTGCAGAGGGAAATTGTTTAACAGAAAAAGAAAACCACACACTATGTCTGAAAAGCGACATCAAATCAATAAATTTGCGAATTACCAAAATATAATAGTAAGAAACAGTCCCGCCTTCAATTGTCATGTTTTTGTTTCTTCTCAAGACCGTTGATCTATGGATTTTGACGTAATGCGCATGATCAGTACCAAATCCGCTGGCAAGACCCTTGCTGATCGCTTTGCAAGTTGTGAGAACATCGTTTGGATTTCATTTAAGAGAATGTATGGGAAGTAGCTTCCCCCCCCTGCTGAAAACTTTACTTACTTTAGTAAGAAAGCTGGTTACACTGCATGTCTGAGATGACTACAGCATATTTTAAGATTGGTTTCTTTTTTCTGAAAGCCTTTATCTCCCTTTTTCTCACATTGTGGAAGTTTTTCTTCGGAGCAAGTACCTTATTCGAGTTACTTTTTAGTTGTAAAATCTTAAAACTACGACCATGCCTGTTTTAATATCTGTTCCTGGCTTTTTAATGGTTTTTAGTGGAAGCTTTGTGTTAGTAAAATGACAATGAAGAAAAGACAAGCACACAATGCAATCTTAAGCCTCAAATCAAAATCCCTTCCAATGACTACATTATATCACTGGAGAATTCTAAAGACCAATTCGCTGTGTAGTGTTTCTAAAACATTTTTGGAGTTGAGAATAGATGTACATTTCTGAGTTTCTATGGCCTTAAATATTAAAGGAAATATAGAGGGATGGACAGAATAAATAACCTTCCTGTTTATCATGAAGTTAACCTCAAAGCCTCTATTTATTTTGAGAGTTAAAAGAATATGCTTACCAAAATACAATAGTTCCTCACGTCATTGTCTACAAACAACCTGGTGATGCTTTCAATGGAGCAGTCACTTAGCCACTGAAAGTTGTCCTCTTCAGCGGAATCGGGAATGCAAGCCACAATCTTGTAGAAAAAGAAAGTCACAACAAGTAAATAATAGTAAGTAGATAATAATAATAATAATAGTAAATAATTTATTCAGCACCATTTACTGTATGGATCAATGGCATTTTACAAAATATATGACCAAACCTAAACTAGTGTTGCGAAGATAAGTCGAACGCTCGAACTCGGCGTGTAAAAACTGTATCTTTATTCATAAAGGACAAACATTCCACGTTGCGAATAGATCCAGATCCAAATAAACTGTATTAAGTCCAATTTACAGTGAAGTTCAAGTAGGTCCCAATGAATTCAATGAGTTCAATGTTCAAAACGTCGAAAGTAAACGTACGAAATACAAGAAAACTTAAGCAGATGCTTCCAAAATGACAAACTTACAAGGAATCAGGTTTCACAAACAGGTGGTTACATTGTAGGCACGGAATACGTACGCAGCGGTTGTAATAACTAATAAATGACACAATTTAAAGCTAGTAGCTGTAGGCTTGCTAAAAAAGAAATGTCTTAAGGTCGTATAATAAGCAGAATATTCTGAAGTCACTAGAAAGATTTAGGTTGTCCATAGAGCAGGAAGTTACAGTTAGTATCATCACCAAGAAATTTGTGGACCTTGGAAGTGTTCCATAACGGAAAAAGCAAAGCCTTGAAAACAGCATTAGCTCAAAGTGCCATGGATAGAGTGTCATAAAACAAAAAACCTATGCTCTTTGAAGTCGAAGGACAAGTGACTGACTGGTCACGGATAACAAGGGAACCAAAGGTTGTTTGCGATGAGAAAATGAACAAACAACATAAACATGTTAAAACTACATATTGCGTAATACTCATCACTAAGGGATGGTCGGCCTACAAGAGTGACACGCATGGAGAAGCCTCTTCACCTATATGCTATTGATAACACCATATCATTTTTAATAAAAGAGTGTTGGTGTTGCTGATAACTCAAAAAAGCCATATTTAATCAATGGAAAAGTCTGCGCTGACCTCCAAAAGGGAATTAAGGATTGAGTTATGAGCAACGTCCCTACCCTTTTTATGGAGATAAGGTATCATAAACAGCAATTTTAGACCAATTTTCCCGATTAATTTATGATAACACGTATTGCTTTGGAGAAATGAAACTTACCTTGGCTTTAGTAAGGATAAGGCAGCATGAAACGGATGTCACCATGGAGTTGCACAAATAATCTTCCACGTCAATCTGAAAAAGAAATCCTCATCATGAATCAACCATTTCTAGAACTCACAGTTTAATTAACACACATCAAATCCAATACTAAAAGCGATTTTTTTGTCTTCCAGTTTGTTTTTCTTATTACTGACTTGATGAAGACAGTTGAAGATTTCACCAGAACGTTACTATTCTACAATTAAAACAAAAGATCAGTCTAGGTTGCCTGCTAAGTAATATTACTTTGAACAGCTCCAAAAAGGCAAATAATGAAAACAGAGATCATCTAATCATGCCAAGAATACCTTAATTTCAAGTGTCTATTATCTAATGCTAAAAATCTGTTATAAACAAAACACACAAACAGAATGGAGCCGAGAATGCTTTATTTCAATTTTGATTGACTAGTGCAAAACGATTTTCTCTTTTACCTCGATAAGTGACCAAAAAAATGATACCACTTAACTTTTCAGCTTTTGGTGATCAGATAAAAACCAAACCCTTTTGTTTACGCTCCAATAATCACTGTCATCGCTCTTAAAAGTGTACGAAGTGTACAAAGTCAAGAATAAAATAGCACCAGTTAATTTAAGAAACGTCTTTGACAAGGTTTCTTAAATGACCTGTTTCTTAAATCAGATCCTAAAGGATCAAGACGGGTATCTTGAACTTCTCTCCACTCGACAAGATCGAAAGATCTTCACTGTTTTTGCTGTTCATTTGAGTGGCTAGCCTGAACCTCGATATAAAAATGGTAAAAAGGTCTTTATCACTGTCTTTGATTATTGGAAAAAAAAGACGAAAATCCGAGTATCATAGACACAACTGAACTTGTCATCTATCTTGTTTACGCCCAGGTGTGCGTAATAATTTTTTTCATAGCAAGTCAAAAGGATTTATAAAGGGCAAGCACGCGAGCTGTTATAATTGCCAGTTTCAATTGATCCTTGTTAAGTTTTCTATTTTTTTTTTAATAGTAAGTAAAGCTGCCTCTTGGGGTTTTACTGTAGAGCGAAGCCGTATACAAATGTTAGCTCCGCTCCATTTCTTGCATAATTAACCGACTTAAACGAAGTGTGAACCATCAAGATATGGGCTTTAACAACACGTATCCGGATATTTTTGAAAACGGAGATTTCTTTCGCTGTTTTAAGAAAAATATGTGTCCACACATAGCGTATTCGAATCCTTTTTGCTCATCCACACGAAAGAGATTTAATAATGGAAACACGATAGCATCCCTTACAAGGCATGCATGATGTATGACATCATATTTGAAACGTCAGTTTTTCTGTCTGTCCACACAGAAACGGAAACGGCTGGGCGAAGCCATACTCATTTCATTGAGATAGAAAAGAGAAAACGGTTTTGTCACAGTCAATCAAGATTGAAACCAATGAATGACCAGACACTTATGAATATCAATTAAGGGACAGGCTTTAGTAATAAAAATGAGGTGACGTCATTGACTATCCCTGTCATAAGCTATCCCAAAACCTGGAGTAAAATGCTGAAGTGCCACTACTATACTCAAAAGAAGGATTTTATAAATATCTGCTGATAACTTAATCTTTGGAGTAATTCCAAGACCTATCATATCTGTGAGGAACTTATATAGCTTACCGCCTCAGCAGCAACCTGGCAAAGTCTAAAAATCCAGTCAGTAGCCTCTTCCTCAGTTGGAGCAGCAAAAAGGGTGAGTGGTGACCCATCGTCGGATAAAACCTATAACCAAAACAAACAAAAAACACTTAAACCGACATGAAGACAAAAACAAGGAGATAATGAAAGAAAGGTACTGCGGCATTCACACTACAAATACCTCAAAACAATAAGGACGATCAACGTCATTCATTCTACGACATCCTCCACACCGTGATCCTCTGCAATAAAAAACATACAGTTTGTACACTTACGTCTTACCACTAAGAAAATTGACACGCACAAACTACGATTTCACCTGAGATGTAAAAATACTTTGCCGTGTTCTTCGCCCTACAAAAAACAAAAGATCCACGTTAACTTGTCCATTCACGTGAACATTGAATACACAAAGTTGTAGATTAAAAAATCAATGGGCTATTTAGAGTACCAAGTAGCAAAATTATCTGCCAACTATATACCTTAAATTAGGTGCAAAACCCACTGAGTTTGACTACAATAAAGAAATTCACTGCCTTTTCAAAGTGGTTAAAAACTAATTTATTACGTAAGTGGTAGTTGTATTTTCTGAAAAAAAAAAAAAAAACAGTTCAATTGCTCATTGATTCTTGCAGTAGTTTTGGCATTTTATTAGGAAACATGGACCTATCCATCTGCATTAAAAACTGCAAATCATCGATTTGATACCTTGCAAGTGATTAATTCCATGCCAGAAACAGGCAATATCCCTAGCATTCTTTACCCTATACATATGAATACATTTTTAAAAAATTGTACCATCACCTGTTTGGTATGCTGATACAGGGTACCATTCCTGAGAGATAAAGAAAATAAAACACTTGTTAGCATTTCCCATAGAATGCTGGGAGCAATGAAGATTAAACTCAATTATTTTGTCCAACAACAAAACCAGTATTTGATTTAATGAAGCATGGCAGGAACACGTTAAGAACCTCTGTTTGCTTGCTTCTGATTATTTGAAACGATAACCACTTACAACGTTTACTAATACATAACCAAGGAATCACAAAGTGACTTTCTAAACTAACTTTTCTCCGTTTAAGTACTAGGTCAGGATACTTACATTAATACAAAATAGCTGGTGTTCCATTTGCAAGTTCGTCTTAAATACTGAGACTGCTTACATTCCATATAACCTTCCTTCACACCTTAAAAATATTTTGCAACCGGTTTTCAAAATATGAAATTGAAAGTATCATCAAATCTTGCGCTAAAAACAAGCAAAAAAAAAAAACAAGGCTTAAGTAATCAAGACTACGAAGGCAGTGAACAAGTCACAAAAAATGAATTTCGCTATTTTCAAACCATCGCATTTAAGTAGTCTCGCTCAATATGTCAAATTTAGTCGAATGTTTCTGTAGTTGAATTCGTAAGTACTGTACCGAAGTTCAAAAAGAAAAAAGTAAAAAAAAATTAAACAGACGAAATAAATAAACTAAAAGCATAAACGTTATCAGTAAAGTGTAAATATTCTTACCTGGTGTCATTGTCTTTGTTTTTACAGCGCGATTTAAGTAGTTTTACATCATTTAACCCGACACTGTTAGAAATAGGTAGAAATATTTAAACTTTATTGATAACTTTAATCGCTTTTAGTTCATTTATTTCGTCTGTTTCATTTCCCCTACAAACTCTTTATTTCCCAAACAAACTCATATTACGCTTGGGCCACCTGTCCTGCAAGCAGAGGCTACATTTTCGCTGTGTGAGCTGTAGTGCAAAAAGTAGCCTCTGCCGACAACTGTTCAAATCCATCCAGAAATCTGGACGAATAAATTAAAAAAAAGGCAGATCAGAGTTGTTGCAATTTTTTTTATTCCCACGAAACTCACGCCAATTCAGGACAGACCTGACGATTAATTTTGCTTGCGAATCGCGTCACGAATTTCCCGCATGGACGATAGAACAATGAACGGTTGTCCATAGAGGCTGCTTTTCTCACACCAGCTCACCCAGCGAAAATGTAGCCTCTGCTCGCAGGGTACTGTGAAGCATAAACAACAAGACATTTTTTTGAATAGTACAGGGATGCTTTTAAGAAAAATTCACATTGCAAGACGTGTGCAACATTTTTGCACTGATTTGGTTCCTTTGTTTACTGTATAATTCCTTTGTAATGACGTATTTTTAATTACATATGAGGCCTGTAGCGCACTAAACAATCATGTACGCCATTTTTATTCTCTGAATTGAATTGCCATTTTTAAAAGTACCGGTGTCCTGGGCACTTTTTCTTCAGAATAACCAGTGGTGAATTTGTTAATGAGCACGTACAATAATGCCATGTAACAAATCATGTCTCAAATTTTATAAGCTTAAGCGCATTTTAGCAAAACACAGAAAACATCCCCCAGGGAAACATCAATCAAATTTGAAGAAATGTTCTAAAACAAAGTTTCATTTCGGTAAATTATCCCAGCTTCCACTTGAATGTAAATCACATCCTAGCAAATTTAGACTTTTCCGTTTTTTTTTCAAAGCTTGAGATTTAAGCAAATTGTGTCTGAGCTTGTCTGGAATCATAAGAAATTCGGAGAAAGGATTATTTCTTGTCAAAAAAGTCGCCAATGTGAAGAACAGGTTCTTGAGAGGGGTTACCCAGAATCATTGCTTGGGTTTTCTTGCCATGTACTGTCAAGTGATTTGAGGCATTAAACCAGGTTGAAAGTATTTACTCGGATTAGCACCGCCCTTGGGACAAAAATGTAATAACCATCGTGGCGCCATTACAATCAAAACCAAATGTTAGATTATCGATTTGTCGCGTCCAACTTTCAAATAAACGACGCACTCAAATAAATGCCGCATCCCTTGCGAAATGAATTCCCAGAGTTCTGGGAATTCCTAGGAATTCCAGTTTATTCCAAGACATGCAAATGAGGAAAGATGAAAACCCTTGGAATACTTGGGAATTGCAAAAACACCAATGAGAATTTATGGGAATTCCTAGGAATTCTCAATAATTCCAAGTCACAGTTAACTTGGGACCATGGCTTATTTTTGCAAAAATGATAAGTGTTCAAAAGTAAATGAACAGCTTAAAATTTTAATAATCATTTCTTTAATTGCCGATAACAACAAAGATTTCTTGACATTAACCAGCATCCAAATACAACATTTACTGCGACTTAAATCTTAAAAAAAAAAACAATTATCAACAGTAAGCACGATACTGAAAGCTTGATATTCAGAGAGCGACTTCTTGATGCTGCTTGATGTACCTGAGCTTTCCAAACAATTGTCCACAACAAGTTTTTCATCACAGCTTTGCCTAATAAAAGGCCATTGTTTCTTGACAAAATAATACGACTTCTTCCTCTTGCTGCTGACACTTCAAAAGCGTTCGAATATTTTATTCCGCCGTGAAAGGGAACCTTTTTGAACTAACTATAGATCACGATCAAAATCACCCGCCAGGTTTGTTGGTTGACTCATACTGGTTACCAGTCTCCCTACCAAGTGGATTCGGTCATCACGTGCGCCTTTTTAACCAATGGAAAAGTGTGAAATGAAGTTCCGTTCGGCGAGTTCAAATTCACATGGACTTACAATAGCAAGAGCACAAGTATTTTACATCCGAAATTGACATTTTAAACGCAGATTGTTCATATATTTTGTGGTTGACATGTGAAACGTGCTTCCAGTCATGCCCCGAGAACGATAAGTCAGTTGGATTGTGAAAGGTAAAGGTACGTTCCTGCTTCGTAATGCGTCTTCTGATGGTAACCACGTACAGTCGAACCTCGATTATCCGGACTCTTTTTCTGGTCTCAATTTGGTCATGAATATTTATTAGTCACGATCAAGATCCGTGGCCATATCCTTTTTAAACTACACTATTGAAAAGTGCAGTCAAATGTGAGGGTTTTTTTTACTTTCAAACAGCAAAAGCAGTGCTTGCAGGCATCGTAACTAATGAAGAACATTCAAATGAGTTCTGATTGGCTCAGAGTTGCATTGTTGCTTAAGCCTGGTTTCCATTAGCCTGAATTTCATCCGATTACTTCGAGTCGTTATTACTCCCTCAGTAATAGTTGTTGAGAGGAGAAAACGACTCGAAGCAATCGGATGAATTTCAGGCTAGGTTTCCATATGATCGTCCGGATTGTTCCGATCGCCCCAGTCGTTTCAAAATATTTTTCGAGACGATCCGGACGACTGGGGTGATTGGTAGTTTCCATATGATCATCTCGATCGCCTCAAAGGCAAGAGATGCAGGATCGTCAGCGATGTCTCTGGGTCAGACAATAGAATTTTTGATCGTGTTTTGCAAACAAGCCACATAAATGGATGATTTTTATTCGTAAAGCGAACCTCGTACCTTGGTATCTGCTTTTTCTCTTGATTTTGCCGCATTGAGAAGCTAGAAGAGTTCCGCGAAGACATAGTATCTCTTGATGTCACAGACTTTCTCTAATTTCAAATAACCCACATACGTGATGCGAACATTTGTGTATTATTTTTTGGCTTCAGCGCCATCTCGGCCGAATTTATTCTCGATTACTGGAATAAAAGTGATGACTTCTGGGATAGCTTTCGATTGTCCCGATCGTCTCAGTCGTCTGAGAGCGTTTCCATATGATCGCTTCAAAATTTACATGATCGTCCTGATCGTCCGGATAGAACTCAACTCTATCCAAGCAATCGAGGTCGTCTCAGTCGTCCGGATCGTTTGCGATCGTCTGGGTAGTGTTTCCATATGATCGTCCCGATCGTCTGAACATTTTTTGAGATGACTGGGACGATCCGGACGATCATATGGAAACCAGGCTTTAGTAAAATTTCACGCTCTACTACATTTTATTGGCTCGCTCGGCGTGGTATGCAAAACAAACAAGCTAGCATCGCGAACGTTTATTCACGATCATGTCTTTGAAGCACAAGCAATCCGTTTTTTCGATGAAAGATAAACAGTCTATAATTGGGCGATTAGAGAAAGGAGAAAAAGGAGCCAATTTGTCAGCTGAATATGGCATTAGTAAGCAGCAGATCTCTGATATACGCAAGAACAAGGAAACGAGCATGAAGTTTGCCGACATCTTAGAGACCAGCGAAGGACTGAAGCGAAAATCGCTGAAAGTTGCACAGTCATGATGAACAGCTTGATAAAGCCCTGTATGCCTGGTTTATTCAGCAACAAACATTTGGCACTCCAACTTCTGGTCCCCCAAACAATTTGTAAAATTGTTGTTTGACCATTAAATATCGTTTTCTTAATTTAATCAGTTTTGTTCTTCATTAATATTCATATTTTTGATTATCCGGACCCACGATTATCCGGACTATTTCGTCTGGTCCCAAGGAGTCCGGATAATCGAGGTTCGACTGTACTCAAATAATGAAGCTGGAGATCAAAGTTAACTTATAGATCGTTCCGATATGAACAGGAAAGTTCAAGATGCATGGAAAACCATTTATTGGTTCCCCTTTGTTTACTGGAGACATGACTGTAGTCGTTGTTGCAAATGGATGATGGAATCTTACACGAATACGCTTTAACGTATAACTCGATCAGATTCTGGTGAATTTAATACAGTAGAACATTAACCTCGATAACTCGAATTCCCCGCTAAGTCAACTAAATTTGCTTTTCCTTATGCTATACTGTACTTTCTGGCAATGGAATTGTTGAATGATGACATGATGTTTAGCCTGTAAGTAAAATTCCCAAGAATTTCCAAGCAATTTTTGCCTTTTAAATCCTTGTAGGTTGGAATTCCTAGGAATTCCAAGTCTAGTTTCATTTGAACTTGGAATTTCTGGGAATTTCTTGGAATTTAGAACCAGAACTTTTTAAACTGGGAATTCCAAGTCCGAATTTACCGTGAAAATTCACACCTCAAATTCCTAGGAGTTCCCAGAGTTATTTCGCAAGGGATTTAAAGGAGCTGTGTCATGAAATTCAGCCAAATTGGGAAATTACAAAATGCCCGTTAAAGTAAGAGAAATATGAAAATAACTGCTTAAAACTTTAAAGGAAGGTTAAAATAACATAGCAGAAACAATAGATGCCACGGATGGGCAAAACTGAAGAAGATTAAAACAGAATGAAATTAGGGTTTTTGAAAACTGTTCAGCCCAACAGTTTTTCAAAGTTGATCCCTGCTTCTTGCAACATAAAACATAATGCTCAGGAGACAAATTTGTTTGTCTTGGATCTCTCATTTTGTCATTTACCTGTATTTTCTTTGCTTACTTTAAGTTCCATAGCAGTTCCATAGCGATTGAGGGCGAGTAACTGGCAAAATTAAACAAAATGAACTGGACTGCCGTGACACAGCCCCTTTAAGACGTGGAGAATTAAATAATTTCTGCGGCGCTTATTCGAGTAAATGCGATATACTTATTAATGACCGACCAATTTTCGAATATGTCCTTTTAAAATAAAGGTTTGAAAAGACACATGTCCTTTTAAGTAAGAAAAGTTTTTTTCAGCACTGAAATGTGTTATGAAAGTCATAGAAAGAGCTTAAGCTGTTATTTACTTATAAAGACAATTGCTTTCGATGTCAACTTTGCCGTCGTGGTTGAGTTTGCTTTTGCTTTGTAATACAGCCCACAAACCAGGGTGTGGACACAATCGTCCGTTATGCTCAACTGTATTAAAATGTATACAAAGAAAAGAAACACAACAAACTTACTTTTGTAGCGAAGAACCTCAATTTTGGCATCAGGTCCTGATAGCCCAAGCCAATGAACGAAGGAGAAACACACGATGTCCAAACTGGAAGACTAATAACAACCCCAGCCTTAAACTCCAACACATTCCCGACTGTAAAATCAGCCTTGCTTTTTTGTCTTATATTTTCACTTATTGTTGATTAGGTCCTTTATTAGGATCCGGTCCTTTTTTTTTTGTAAACTGGTCCTTGTTTAAAAAATTGAATTTATACATATTTAGTATAATTACATTGATGATTATCGAAGATAGAGCGCTATTATGACAACACGAGAAATAAAATCGCGAAATCCTAAACCTTAGCTTCTCTCACAGGTCTCATTAAACAGATTTTTCTTTCTTGCTTTTGAATTTATTACACATATTTCTTCTTTTCTTTCCTTTCTTTTTAATTATATGTAAAATCTGATTTGTAATAGAATTAATTTGGCACGCCTCGACTAGCGGTTTTGCTAACTACATGCCAAAAGATTGTACTTGCGCCAGTACTGATCAGCGGTACGCTAGTTATAGGCTTGCGTAGTAGTGTCCTTCTCGCTCGATCCTCGTGCGATCGTGCATGTGAGCTCGCTCTGTGATCGCTCAGGCTTATTAAAAGTTCCAGTTGTGTAACGAATCGTGTCATCGGTTTACATTTGCTCTATTTACTGGCGTTGTAAAAATTATGATAATAAACGTCTTGTCTTGTCGTGTCTTGATTGGCTAGGAGCTTCACTTTATCCAGCTATAATCATCGTGCGGTGATTATAACACTGAAGGCTAGCAGTTTTCAAAATGGCAGCCAGATTTTTTTTCTTTCAGTGTCGGAAATTGATCAATAATTTCATTTTCGCGAATAATCGTCAATGTAATTATACTAAAACAATTTAGTCGCCTTCATGTCGCCTGAGGCGACTAACTGTTAAATAGTAGCGGAGCTCACGCGCGCGCCTGCGGAACACCATGGGTAATAAAATTTGGCAAACTATACATTCGGGAAAATTTGGTCATGACGTAGCGTACGCCTACCCGTACACACACTTCATGTAAGCTGATGTCAAATGTCACATCTTGAAGAAATTAACACTTTGTAAGCCATCCGTATGAGGATGAATTGACAGCTGTCAAAATCAGACATCCGCTGACAGTAATCACATGACCATCTCACGGACTCAGATAAGAGACCAGTCGTTTTCCCCTACATATAAGCTGATATAATATGTCACACTGACATAAAAATGAAAAAGAAATGAAACTTTACTTTCACCGGCCAGGGTAGTTGGCTGCCAGAAGTTTAAAGTTATACGCGCTAGTCAAATTAAGGTCAATTGACAGCTGTCAAAATGGGACACTGTCAGATCACTAACAACGAGGGCTCAAATACACGATCTGATATTTCGCCCCATTAATCCTCCGTTACAACCCAAACTGAAATGTCTTACTAACACTCACTTATTCAAAAATTCGCCATTCTAATGAAGTTCAATTGACAGCTGTCAAACTACATCATCCGCTGACTATCATCACCTGACCGTATCACGGGCTCAGGTATCAGCCCACTGAGTACGAGTTTTTAAGTTATCCGCTGGCAAGTTACTACTTTTCAAATGATTGCAGGCTCAAGTTCAATTTTTTTAACGCATAGGAAATGGAAAGCTGTGTTTATGAGACACACTATTAACTTTTAATTTCAAACTGATCTCGGACGCAAGAATTCAGCCAGCTTTTACAGATAGGGAAGTTGCTTTTGACCTTTCACCACGGTCATGCGTTGATCACGCTCTACGTCCAATTTTTATGTTCTGATTGGTCAAAAGTTGACAGGTGAGTTCATGCGGAAAATTTATGCAGCATCTTGAAACTTGTTTACTGATAGCTGAAACTGACAGAGTTTTGTGTAACGTTGTGAAGCTTTTAACTGTCTTTTTCTACTGGACGCACAAAATGAAATACAGCTGCTACCAAGATTCTCAAGTTATTCATGGCTAGTTTGTTTATTGGTTTTTTGGTTGAGAAATGCCCCGCTTGTCAAAGTCATCAGAAATCCAATTTCGGATGGATCAGTCGCTTTTACTCACTTCCCCTTGCTTAATGCGTATTATAAAGAGGCTTCAAAAAAGTCCCAAGCGATTCTGATGGCCTTCAAGAGCTGCATCTTCACTGGTAAGCCCAAGTTATTATTTTATTGATGTGTTTTTCTTTTCTGGTTTCCTAAAGTCGAGCGTAGATTCTGCGCCAAGTTTATGCACAAGACAATGATCTGACCCACAGCTGTAGCATCAGGTTTGATATAACCTTACAGATTTTTAAGAAGTCTAAACATTTTCCGACCACAAATACAAAGAAAACGTTTCGAAGAATACAATCTATTTTGTTATGCTTTTGGCTCTAAAAGGAAAGCTCTGAGTGATATTCTTGCCTCGCCGTTCATCTTGAAGTAAACACCGGCACCGGAAGACGGCTTAATCTGTAAGGTTTTTGAAGTTTACGAGCTCATGCTCATGATTTTCAGAGACACTTACTCGCAAAACTTATCGTTGTCAATGAAAATTGTTGTCTCTGTACATGTTGCACCGTGTTATATTTATTTTACTGATTGTTAGTAGTCTCTTTCTCAATTTAATCGCTACGCAGGTTGTTTTCAGTCTAACATATATTATAAAATAACTGAGATAGTACGCGTGATCTGATTGGTCAAAAACCTATGGTTTATTATACCGGTAAACCCATAGAAAAAGGCATTAGGACCACAAGCCATATAGTCTAGGAGCATATGTAAGAAATATAGCTCCCGTGGGAATTTCATGCTGAAAGCAAGCAACTGGTCTAGAAGTGTTAAGAGGACCCCAAGGGACAAGAAAAAGCTTGTTGCCAGTTTTGTAACCCGCACCAAGGCTTTCCAGGGGAGGGGTAACAAAATAGCCTAAAAGAACCTGCATGAAAACGAGGCTGGGGAATAAAATGTCTTAAAACTTTACAAACTGTGAATAAAATGACACCAAAATAACAGGAGATGTAAAACTCGATGTTGTCAGTTTTCTTGTTAGCTGATGGGACACTTCGCTAATCATGTGACAAAGCTAGCATGAAAAAGAGGCCGAGAAATAAACGTACTATAACGCTATCAACTGTGGATAAAACAAAACCAAAATAACAGGAGACATATAACTCTATGTTTCCAGTGTTTGCTTAAGCCAGTGGGATACGGTATTAGTCACGTGACAAATCTAACATTAAAATGAGGCTGCGAGATAAAAAAGTCAAGTTTGTTAGTGTTGGTGTTGACCAAAGCCAGTCGTAGAAACTATGCAGTCTCTAGATGTATCTGGGAGGATGGAGGCTTTTGATGCCGCCCATGAAAAAACCCCAGAATTCAAAGTATTCCGTCATTACATGAGAATGGTTATGGAGATGATGTTGTTTATCACAGCAGTTCGTAGTGGGGACTGGCATTTGCATCTTACAGTCCTAAAGCTGTTTACAAAATATTTCTTTGCTCACGACCGCCTAAACTACGCGAGGATGATTCTGCTGTACCTAGCCGAAATGCAGGTGTTGCCAGAGTCAGATCCCGAGATCTGTGGTGAATTTCTTGACGGGAACTGGGTTGTGAACAAGAACCCCAATACGCCCTTCTGTGCACTTGGAGCCGATAATGCCCTTGAGCACATCAATCGTTCAATGAAGGTATCAGGTGGATTGGTTGGAACTACTTTAAACCCGAGTGCCCAAGCCAAGTTTTTCCTTATCGCCCCTGAACTAGCTCGTTTATCTGAAAAAGCGAAAAGTATGGCGGGCATTTCCTTGACAACTTCAGGTCCTCATCATCACGCTCTCGCACCGGCTGTACTTTCCTATGAAGATAAAAGTATCGAGCAGTTGTTGATCACAATGGAGAGTTTCACCAATCCATTTAAACAGGACAGTGGAGATTTGTTTAACCTTGTATTCAAAGTTGTGATGCCGGAGAATGTCAAGAAAGATCTTTGCGAACAAAGTAACATCAGACAGAAACTCTTTAAGTGTTTTGTCAAAGAGCGGTTACAAGAAGGTAAAATCAATTTCTGGGCCCCAATGAAGAAGCAGAAGCTTCAAACGTGGAAAACAGAAGGGAAAAAAGTCAAACTAGGGACGAGCAACAACATCTTGGAGTTGCAAGAAGACAGGAACCTGTTTACAAGGATATGGTTGTTTGCAAGAGTCAACCAGAGATTGATATTAAAGAGGCAGTCGGGACATATGAGTTTTCTGTTGTGCCAAGGTCAATGTTTGCAGCTGATGGAATGATGCTCCGTTGCTCATGTAAGAGTGTCCTGATGAACATCTTGGAGAAACTGTCTGTAGATCGTAACGATTGCAATGACCCTAATGCAGTTCAGAGTGAGCAGAATAGAGAAGAGCGCATGATGGTCTCTATTGTTGATGCAATGGCTGAAGTGCAATCACTTGTTAAGCCTGAATGGGTTAGAAACTGCTCGAACCTTGCAGACCACTTCATCAGCCTCATCTATGAGAAGTACAAAGACAATGAAGAACTCCGCCTGATTTTTGACAGATATGATCTTCCATCCTCCCGAAGGAAGGCACTCGAATTAAGAGGCAAGGAGGGCAACAACCCGTGTATTATCACATTACTGCCTCTACCCACATCGCAAAAGTTCCAATGAAGAAGCTACTTCTACACAACAAAACCAAGATGGAGTTGACAGATTTCTTGGCACAGAAGATAATCCAGTATGGGGAGAGAAATGGACGAAATGTTGTGGTAGCATGGGGATCTCAGTGCAGGGGAACAAACAAAGACATGTCATATCTAGAGAGCAACCAGGAAGAGGCAGACACCAAGATATTACTGCATGCTATTGATGCCACAGCCAATGGTGCAACTGAGCTGCGTATGCACTCTCCTGACACAGATGTTTTTGTCTTGTCTGTTAGACGGTACCCACATCTATGCAAAAACACCTCGTTTGTCACAGGCACAGGCCATAATCATCGTGAGATCAAGCTCGAAAAAATTTTTCATGCTCTTGGTCCTGCAAAAGCAGCAGCCCTTCCTGCCTTTTATGCTTTAAGTGGAGCTGACAACACTGGCTGCTTTTCTGGAAAGGGAAAAGCGTCCTGCTGGAAAACGTTCATAGAAGCTGACAAAGAAGTTATCAGTGGTTTTTCAGCTCTTGGAGTAGATGCGATTCCCAGCACAGAGACGATGGCCTTAATCAAGAAGTTTGTGTGCCAGCTGTATGTACCAAGGACAGATATTTGTACAGTGAAAGAACTGAGATGGTGGTTGTTTCGAAAGAAGCAAGCGCAGTCAGAACAGCTACCCCCAACTCAAGCTGCCCTAAGTCAAGCAATATTAAGAGCTCACTATCAATTTCTGGTGTGGAATAATGACAAAGTCGCAAATCCCACCCTTCCATCTCCAGAAAATTTTGGCTGGACGGTGGATGAAAATGGTTGGGTACCAGTCATGACGAAAATACCACCGCTCCAGACGCAATAATCTACCTTGTAAAGAGTAAATGCACCAAGGAGAGATGCTCAACAAACCGCTGCCAATGTAGAAAAGCTGGGTTAAGCTGCACTGATTTATGTACTTGTTCAGACAGTGGGGAACTTTGTGAAAATTTGCATGACAACGATGGTGATGATGACGATGGTTACGATGATGATGATGATAGCGACGATGATGATGATGGTAATGATGATGTCAATGAAGATGAAGAGAACAATTTTTATGACTAGGCTTGATAGGAAGACAGTGAAAGTGAAACATAATTCGCGTAGGACACACTGAAACATTTCTGTATGAGCATTTTACTTACTAGCTGACCATTTCACAGTAGTAGGAGTTACGCTATTAATTTTTCGTCAGTCTCAAAGATAAGTTAAAACGAGAGCATCACATATCCTGGTCAGGTCACACAATTTCTTGTACACCACAGCTGAAACAACAATCTCTTATCTGTGATACATTGGACGTTGGATGTAAAGACGGTATCTAAATCCACATTAAATTATCAGTCAAAAATGTTACAAACCAGCACATTTCTGTGTTACTTTGGCCACGTGATGGGACACGTAATATCCCAGAGAATACCCAATTCAGCCACTAGTTAGTAAGTGCTTTCCTATTGCAAAAACAGGCATCATTGAGGTTCATATTTCCTGCTATTCTGGTTTTGTTTTATCCACAGTTGATAGCATTATAGTACGTTTATTTCTCAGCCTCGTTTTCATGCTAGCTTCGTCACGTGACTAGCGAAGTGTCCCATCGGCTAACGAGAAAACTGACAACATCGAGTTTTACATCTCCTGTTATTTTGGTGTCATTTTATTCACAGTTTGTAAAGTTTTAAGACATTTTATTCCCAAGCCTCGTTTTCATGCAGGTTCTTTTAGGCTATTTTGTTACCCCTCCCCTGGAAAGCCTCGGTGCGGGTTACAAAACTGGCAACAAGATTTTTCTTGTCCTTTGGGGTCCTCTTAACACTTCTAGACCAGTCGCTTGCTTTCAGCACGAACTTCCCACGGGA